>JAACNH010002373.1:0-41016 GCA_019447015.1 Hymenochirus boettgeri
GGAGAATGGCGGGTCACTAACGTTCTCTCTATACTTATATATTTACTATATAGGGATATGACGGTCACTAACGTTCTCCTACTTTATAACTTTTATATGGTAGAATGGCGATATACTATCATTCTCCCTATACTTTTATTATTTTATATGGGAGTATGGCGGTCACAACGTTCTCCCTAACTTTATATATATTATATAGGGAGAATGGCGGTCACTAAGTCTCCCTTATACTTTATATATACTTTATATAGGGAGAATGCGGTCACTAACGCTCCTCCATATATTTATATATAATTTATATAGGGAGTTGGCGGTCACTAACGTTCTCCACACTATTATTACTTTATATAGGGAGAATGGCGTCACTAACGATTCTCCTATACTTTATATATACTTTAATAGGAGAAGGCGGTCACTAAGTTCTCCCTACTTTATATATACTTTATATAGGGAGAATGGCGGTCACTAACGTTTCCCATACTTTATATATACTTTATATGGAGGATGGCGGTCACTAACGTTCTCTCATACTTTATATATACTTTATATGGGGAGTATGGCGGTCACTAACGTTCTCCCTGTATTTATATTACTTTATATAGGGAGATGGCGGTCACTAACGTCTCTCCTATCTTATATATACTTATATAGGGAGAATGGCGGTCACTAAAGTTCTCCCTATACTTTATATATACTTATATAGGGAGTATGGCGGTCACTAAGTTCTCTCTCTAACTTTATATCTTTATATGGGAGTATGGCGGTCACTAACGTTCTCCTATACTTTATATATATTTTATAGGGAGAATAAGGCGGTCACTAACGTTCTCCTATACTTTATATATACTTTATATTGGGAGATATGGCGTCACTAACGTTCTCTCATACTTATAATACTTATTGGGAGAATGGTGTATCACTACATTCTCCCTATACTTTATATATTATGTAGGGAGTATGGCGCGTCACTACGTTCCTGCTAGTACTTTATATGGTGAGTATGGCGGTCACTAAACATTCTCCAACACTTTATATACTTTATATAGGGTGGAATGGCGGTCACTAACGTTTTCCCTATCCTTATATTACTTTATATAGGGAGAATGAGCGGTCACAAACGTCTCTCTAACTTATATATACTATATAGGGAGTTGGCGTCACTAACGTTCTCCCTATACTTTATATATACTTATATGGGGAGATGGCGTCACTAACGTTCTCCCGTACTTTATAATACTTATTAGGAGAAGGCGGTCACTAACGTTTCCCTATACTTTATATAACTTTATATAGGGAGAATGGCGGTCACTAACGTTTCCCTATACTTTATAATACTGTATTTGGGAGAATGGGTCACTACGTTCTCCCTATACTTTAATATACTTTATATAGGGAGGAATGGCGGTCACTAACGTTCCCCTAAATTTATAATACTATTATAGGGAGAATGGCGGTCACTAACGTTCTCCCCTACTTTATATATACTTTATATGGGGAGTATGGCGTCACTAACGTTCTCCCTGTACTTTATATACTTTATAGGGAGAATGGCGGTCACTTACGTTCTCCCTATACTTTATATATACTTTATATAGGGAGTATAGGCGGTCACTAACGTTCTCCCTATAAATTATACTTTATATAGGAGAATAGCGGTCATAACGTCTCCCTATACTTTTATATACTTTTATAGGAGTATGGCAGTCACTAACGTTCCTCTATCTTTATATATACTTTATATGGGGATATGGCGGTCACTAACGTTTCCTCTATACTTTATATATACTATATAGGGAGAATGGCGGTCACTAACGTTCTCCCTATACTTATATATACTTTATATAGGAGTATGGCAGTCACTAACGTTCTCCCTATACTTTATATATACTTTATTAGGGAGAATGGCGGCACATAACGTTCTCCTATACTTTATATATTATATAGGGAGGATGGCGGTCACTAACGTTCTCCTATACTTATATATAACTTTATATAGGGGAGTAGGCAGACACTAACGTTCTCCCTATACTTATATATACTTATAGGGGAGTATGGCGGTCACTAACGTTCTCCCTGTACTTTATATATACTTTATATAGGGGAATGGCGGTACATAACGTTCCTCGTATTACTCTATATATAATTACCCCCCCCCTCCCCCCTTTTTTTTTTTTCTTTATCCCCCTTTTTTTTTTTTTTTTTTTTTTCCCCTTTCCCTCCCTTTCCCTCCCCCCCCCCCCCTCCTTCCCTTTTTTCTCTCTCTCTTCTCTCCCCCCCCCCTTTCTCTCCCTCCTTCTCTGTCTCTTTCTTCCCTCCCTCTCTCTTCTCCTTCTTCTCTCTCTCTCTTCTTTCACCTCCCCTGCCTCTAGTCTCTTCCCTTCTCCCCACCTCCTACCTCCTCCTCTTCCTGCTCTCTCTTCTCTCTTCTCCCCCTTCCCCTTCTCGTTCTGCCCTTTCCCTTCTCCCCGCTCTTCCTCCTGCTCCCCTCTATCTCTCCCCTTTTTCCCTCTCTCCTCCTTTCCTCTATCTCTCTTCTCCTTTTTCTTCTCTCCCTCCACTCACTTCTCCTTCCCCCTTCCTCTTTCCCCTCCCCCCCCCCCTCGGTCTTCTCCTGCCCCCCCCTCCCCCCTCCCCCTACCTCTCTGCCCTTTCCTCTTTCTCTTCCCTCCCCCCCCCCCCCCCCCTGTCGCGCTGCCCCCCCCCTTGCCGTCCCCGGACCCTCCCGGCGTCCCGTCCCCCCTCCCTGAGACCGACTGTTTTCGCCCCTCCTTCTCTCTGCCCTCTGCCGCTCCTTCTCTCAGGCCCTTCTGTTCCACTCCTCTCGATTCTGTCTAGTCCTCCCTTCCTCCTGCGCGTCCTATCTCTCCCCGGATGTATATGGACTTAGATGGTCAAGGCCATTTGGGTGCAGTGAAGCTGTGGAAAGGGAAATTTTCAGTGGATTTTTTGTATTTAATGATTATCATATTTTTTATAGTTTTTTTTTTTTTTAAAACAAATTGATTTCTTTCATTCTTTTCTACACTTTGCTGTGTGTGTCAGTAGTAAGCTGACATGTCGCGTTCTATAAGCGCTTCTCTTCTCCCAGGATGCATCACTTTTGAGATGTTCCTTCAGTAGATTTCTAAGAGTTGGCAGTGTGGAGGGTCAACATGCTCAGATCTCTATGAGCTCAACGAACAACTTCAGTGACTGGTCAGAACACTAGGTCACTATTAGGGTCCTGAAAACAGGAATTCAGTGGCATTTTATTAATACAGAGAGATATTGGAGGGTGGATTTGGTAGGAAATGAGAAAAATTTGTCCTATGTATCTTTGCCTTGAACTTTCCGTTTCATCCATGTAGAGACACACTCCGAAATGTTCTATGTTTGGCTTTACGATTGCAATGTTATTGTTGCTGAAAAGAACCTTGGACCGCCAGCAAAGTTTATGGAAGGGTCATGTGTCTTCCCTGTCTCTCTTATTTTTTTTCAATTAACTTTTAACCTTAGTGTTATTGATCAAAGCAGATATATCTGATTGAACAAGTCTTGTCCTTCTGAATTAGGATACGACCCAGAGAAATTCATTCTTTTCTGCAAATGTTTTCAGGTGGCGCCAATCAAATGACATCACCAGCCAGAAAAAAACTGGACGTGTCCACCATTAAAACAAAAAACTAGTGACTTGTCCGTTATCTGGCTCCCACACCTGAAAGCAATTTTTACCAGTTTATTACGTGGATGTGTTACGCTGGGGTTCCCCAAACGATGAGCTTTTCTGGTCGTCGACCGATAGTTCAGTTGTATCGGTCGATCGAACCGAAATTATCGCATCCGAAAGTGCCCATGTCCGAGCGAACGTTCGTCCACATCGGTATATACTATATAGGGAGAATGGCGGTCACTAACGTTCTCCCTATACTTTATATATACTTTATATAGGGAGTATGGCAGCCACTAACGATCTCCCTATACTTTACATAACGTTAATGCCAATGATGGCCTTGTTAAACTGGTTAAACAGCATTGTGTTTAACTGCTATAATGAAATAAACAACACAAAGTTAGTTTTACATTGCCAAAATATTATTCTTATAGTTTAAAGGGCATCTATACTGACAAAAGATTAAATTGACCATTACTAGAAACTCTAATTCTTCCCAAACCAAGCAACAGGGAGCCAGATCAGACAGCTGTAGGTTGGTTGGGAAGGGGGCCCTACAACATAAAGAACCTTTTACATAGGGTGGAGATGCCCTTTAACTTTTTCTGCTGTAAATTTGTAGCTGGAATGGTGACAGATTTCTGACAGTTGTTTTGCTGTGTGCAGTTTTAACGTTGGTTTAATTTAACAGAAAGTCAGTCAGCACAGATATAACATGATCATGATCTGGACATACACAAAGATGGCGGTTTCATAGAGGCACACGTATGGGATATTGTCAATATTTTCCTTTATAATAGGCCCCATGAATTCTTTAATAGTACTGATCCATAAATAACATTACGATCCCTGAACCAGAATATTTGATCCGTAAACAATACAGCTGATTCTCAATAAAATATTAGACTGTAAGAAACACTACCGATCCTTAAATAAACATAGCGATCCCTCCAATAACAAGACCCCAACAAGATGCTAAAACATCCAATACAATTTACATTAATAAAGATTGTATAAATGATATTTTACTGCTTGGGATTGATTGTGCCGGATATCTATGGAAATAACAAACTGTTCCGAGCAAACAAAACGTACTCACGCTAAATGTTACTGAACACAAATAGTATAATCTTCCAGATTTGTTTACATAACATCCTGTATGACATCACTATAATGTCACATGACTGGCACATAACATCATCCTCAAATTGCAAATTTTGAGGTTCACATTTCATGTGATCAAATTCCTGAACCTGGTCACATGCTACACTTTTGTTTCCTTGCAACCATGACTAACAACCATCAAAACAATTAATTACACACCATAACTGCGCGTTGTAGGATTTTTTCATGCGCTTGCGTGGACTTGTTTAACGTGAGTTTGACAGAAATGGACCAAAAATGGTGATCACGTGTGTTATAAAACACAACGGATCCTATCGCACAGTGGGGCACACTTCTCACGATTTCATTATAAATATAATGTCATTACGGATTGCAAAGCGAAAAAAGCAGCAAAACACAGCAAAACGCGCTAGTGTGGCCTAGCCCTAAGGGAGCATACAGATCCCACCTGCACAGCTGTCTACCAGATGATAAAAGTTTGCAGCAATTTATTCCATAAAGAACAGGCCACTTGTTTATAGGACTTTCTTTAATAAGGATACTGATCCATAAATAATATTACTGATCCCTGAACCAGAATATTGATCCGTAAACAATACAGCTGATTCTCAGTAAAAATATTAGAGACTGTAAAACCACTACCGATCCTTAATAAAGAGAAATAGGGAGTATGGCGGTCACTACGTTCTCTCATACTTATATACCGTAACTTATATTGGGAAATGGCGATCACTATCGTTCTCCCTATACTTTATATATAGTTTATATAGGGATTATGGCATGTCATCTAACGTTCTCCCATACTTTATATATACTTTAATTTGGTAGAATGGCGGTCACTAACGTTCTCTCTATACTTTATATATACTTTATATTGGGAGAATGGCGGTCACTAACGTTCTCTCTATACTTTCATATACTTTATATTGGAGAAATGGTGGTCACTAACGTTCTCCCTATCCTTTATATATACTTTATATAGGGATAATGGCGGTCACTAACGTTCTCCCTATACTTATATATACTTTATATAGGGATAGACGGTCACTAACGTTCTCCCTATACTTTATATATCTTTAATATGGGAGAATGGCGGTCACTAACGTTCTCTTCTATACTTTATATATACTTTATATAGGGAGTATGCAGTCAACTAACGTTCTCCCTATACTTTATATATACTTTATATGGGAGAATGGCTGTCACTAACGTTCTCTCTATACTTTATATATACTTATATATAGGGAGTATGGCAGTCACTAACGTTCTCTCTAACCTTTATATATACTTTATATAGGAGAATGGCGATCACTAACGTTCTCCCATACTTTATATATACTTTATATAGGAAGAATGGCGGTCACTAACGTTCTCCCTGTACTTTATATATACTTAATATAGGGAGTTGGGCGTCACTAACGTTCTCCCTATACTTTATTTATACTTTATATGGGAGTATGGAGTCACTAACGTTCTCCTGTACTTTATATATACTTTATATGGAAGAATGGCGGTCACTAACGTTCTCCCTATACTTTATATATACTTTATATAAGGAGTATATGCAGTCACTCCACGTTCTCCCTATCACTTTATATATACTTTATATAGAGAATGGCGGTCACTAACGTCTCCCTCTACTTTTATATACTTTTATATAGGGAGTATGGCGGTCACTAACGTTCTCCCTATACTTTATATTACTTATATGGGGAGTATGGCAGTCACTAACTTTCTCCCTGTACTTTATATATACTTTATATGGGAGAATGGCGGTCACTAACGTTCTCCCCTATATTTATATATACTTATATAGGGAGTAGGGCGGTCACTAACGTTCCTTCTATACTTTATATATACTTTATATGGGGAGTATGGCGGTCACTAACGTTCTCCCTGTACTTTATATATACTTTATATAGAGAATGGCGGTCACTAACGTTCTCCCATACTTTATATATACTTTATATAGGGAGAATGGTGGTCACTACGTTCCCCTATACTTTATATATTTTATATAAGGAGAATGGGGATCACTACGTTCTCCCATACTTATATATACTTTATATGAAGATGGTGGTCACTAACGTTCTCCCTATACTTTAAATATACTTTATATAGGGAGAATGGCGGTCACTACGTTCTCCCTATACTTTATATATACTTTATATAGGGAGTATGGCGGTCACTAACGTTCCTTCTATACTTTATATATACTTTCTATGGGGAGTATGGCGGTCACTAACGTTCTCCCTGTACTTTATATATATTTTATATAGGAAGAATGGCGTTCACTAACGTTCTCCCTATACTTTATATATACTTTATTAGGGAGAATGGCGGTCACTAACATTCTCCCTATACTTATATATACTTTATATAGGGAGTATGGCGTCACTAACTTCTCCCTATACTTTATATATACTTTATTAGGGAGATAGGCGGTCACTAACGTTCTCCCAATACTTTATATATCTTTATATGGGAGAATGGCGGTCACTAACGTCCTCCCTATACTTTATATATCTTTATATAGGGAATATGGCGGTCACTACAATTCTGTCTATACTTTATTATACTTTATATAGGAGAATGGCGGTCACTAACGTTCTCTCTATACTTTAATTATACTTTAATAGGGAGAGGGCGGTCACTAACGTTCTCCCTATACTTTATTATACTTTATATAGGGATATGGCGGTCACTAACTTCTTCTATACTTTATATACTTTATATGGAGATGGCGGTCACTAACGTTCTCCTCTATACTTTATATATACTTTATATAGGGAGATGGCGGTCACTAAACGTTCTCTTCTATACTTTATATATACTTTATATGGGAGAATGGCAGTCACTAACGTTCTCTCTATACTTTATATATACTTTATATAGGGATATGACGGTCACTAACGTTCTCCCTATACTTATATATACTTTTATATTGGGAGAATGGCGTCACTATCATTCTCCCTATACTTTATATATATTTATATAGGGGAGTATGGCGGTCACTAACGTTCTCCCTATACTTTATATATACTTTATATAGGGAGAATGGCGGTCACTAACGTTCTCCCATACTTTATATATACTTTATATAGGAGAATCGGTCACTAACGTTCTCTATACTTTATATATACTTTATATGGGAGTATGCGGTCACTAACGTTCTCCACACTTGATTTATACTTTATATAGAGAATGGCGTTCACTAACTGTTCTCCTCTATACTTATATATACTTTATATAGGATAATGGCGGTCACTAACGTTCTCCCTATACTTATATATACTTTATATAGGGAGAATGGCGGTCACTAACGTTCTCCCTATACTTTATATATACTTTAATAGGGGAGTATGGCGGTCACTAACGTTCCTCTAACTTTATATATACTTTATATGGGGAATGGCGGTCACTAACGTTCTCCCTGTACTTATATATACTTTATATAGGGAGTATGGCGGTCACTAACGCTTCTCTCTATACTTTAATATACTTTATATGGGAGAATGGCGGTCACTATCGTTCTCCCTATACTTTATATACTTTATATAGGGAGTATCAGTCACTAACGTTCTCCTATACTTTGTATATACTTTATATAGGGAAATGGCAGTCACTAACGTTCTTTCTATACTTTTATTAACTTTATATAGGGAGAATGGCGGTCACTAACGTCTCCTATAACTTTATATATACTTTTATATTGGAGAATGGGCGGTCACTAACGTTCTCTCTATACTTTATATATCTTTATATTGGGAGAAGGGTGTCACTACAGTCTCCCTATACTTTATATATACTTATGTAGGGAGTTATGGCGGTCACTAACGTTCCTTCTTACTTTATATGGGTGAGTATGGCGGTCACTAACATTCTCCCAACACTTTATGTATACTTATATAGGGTGATGGCGGTCACTAATGTTTCCCTATACTTTATATATACTTTAATGGGAGAATACGGTCATCAAACGTTCTCTCTATACTTTAATATACTTTATATAGGGAGTTGGCGTCACTAACGTTCCCCTATACTTTATTATATTACTTTATATGGGGAGTGGCATCACATCAAGTTCTCCCTGTACTTTATATATACTTTATATATGAAGAATGGCGGTCACTAACGTTCTCCCTATACTTTATATATACTTTATATAGGAGAATGGCGGTCACTAACGTTCTCCCTATACTTATATATACTGTATATGGAAATGGGGTCACTATCGTTCTCCCTATACTTTTATATCTTTATATAGGGAGAATGGCGGTCACTAACGTTCTCCCTAACCTTTATATATACTTTATATAGGGAGAATGGCGGTCACTAACGTTCTCCCTATACTTTATATATACTTTATATGGGGAGTATGGTAGTCACTAACGTTCTCCTGTACTTTATATATACTTTATATGGAAGAATGGCGGTCACTTCGTTCTCCCTAACTTTATTATACTTTATATAGGGAGAATGGCGGTCACTAACGTTCCCCTATACTTTTATATACTTATTAGGGAGAATAGCGGTCATTACGTTCTCCTATACTTTATTATACTTTATATAGGGAGTATGGCAGTCACTAACGTTCCTTTATCTTTATATATACTTTATATGGGGAATATGGCGGTCACTAACGTTCTCCCTGTACTTTATATAACTTTATATAGGGGAGATGGCGGTCACTAACGTTTCCCTATACTTTATATTATACTTTATATAGGGAGAATGGCGGTCACTAACGTTCTCCCTATACTTTTATATACTTTATATAGGAGAATGGCGGTCACTAACGTTCTCTCTATATTTATATATACTATATAGGGAGAATGGGCGTTCACTAACGTTCTCCCTATACTTTATATATACTTTATATAGGGAGTATGGCGCCACTAACGATCTCCCTATACTTTAAATATACTTTATATGGGGAGTATGGCGCGTCACTAACGTTCTCCCTTACTTTATATATACTTATATAGGGAGAATGGCGGTCACTAACGTTCTCCCTATACTTTATATATACTTTATATAGGGAGAATTGCGGTCACTAACGTTCTCCCTATACTTTATATATACTTTATATAGGGAGAATGGCGGTCACTAACGTTCTCCTTATACTTTATATATACTTTATATAGGAGAATGGCGTCACTAACGTCTCCCTGTACTTTATATATACTTTATATAGGAGAATGGCGGTCACTAACGTTCTCCCTATCTTTATATATATTTTATATAGGAGAATGGCGGTCACTAACGTTCCCCTATACTCTATATACAATAGGGAGAATGGCGGTCACTAACGTTCTCCCTATACTTTATATATACTTTATATGGGAGTTGCAGCCACTAACGATCTCCATACTTTTAATATAACTTTATATGGGAGTATGGCGGTCACTAACGTTCTCCCTAAACTTTATTACTTTAATAGAGTATGGCGTCACTAACGATCCCCTATACTTTATATATACTTCAAATAGGAGAAATGGCGGTCACTATCGATCTCACTATACTTTATATATACTTTTATATAGGGAGAATGGCGGTCACTATACGTTCCCTCTATATTTTGTATATTATATAGGGAGAATGGCGGTCACTAACGTTCTCCTATACTTTATATATACTTTATATAGGGAGTAGGAGCCACTAACGTCTCCCATACTTTAATATACTTTATATGGGAGTATGGCGGTCACTAACGTTCTCCCTTACTTTATATATACTTTATATGGAGTAATGGGCGGTCACTAACGTCTCCCTGTACTTTATATATACTTTATATGGGGAGAATGGCGGTCACTAAGTTCTCCCTATACTTTTATATATTTTATAATAGGGAGAATGGCGGTCACTACCGTTTCTCCTATATTTTATATATACTTTTTATAGGGAGAATGGCGGTCACTAACGTTCTCCCTATACTTTTATATACTTTATAGGGAGAATGGCGGTCACTAACGTTCTCCCTATACTTTATATATACTTTATATAGGGAGAATGGCGGTCACTAACGTTCTCTCTATACTTTATATACTATATAGGGAGTATGGCGGTCACTAACGTTCTCCCTGTACTTTATATATACTTTATATAGGGAGAATGGCGGTCACTAACGTTCTCCCTATACTTTATATATACTTTATATAGGGAGAATGGCGTCACTAACGTTCTCCCTATACTTTATATATACTTTATTAGGGAGAATGGCGGTCACTAACGTTCTCTCATACTTATTATACTATATAAGGGAGAATGGCGGTCACTAACTTCTCGCCATACTCTAATATACTATATAGAGAGAAGGGGTCACTAACTTTCTCCCTATACTTATATATACTTTATATAGGGATATGGCAGCCACTAACGATCTCCCTATACTTTAAATATACTTTTATATGGGGAGTATGGCGGTCACTAACGTTCTCCCTAACTTTATATATACTTTATAGAGTTGGCAGTCACTAACGTCTCCCTATACTTTATATACTTCAAATAGGAGAATGGCGGTCACTATCGATCTCACTATACTTATATATATCTTTATGTAGGGAGTATGGTGGTCACTAACGTTCTCATAACTTTATATACTCTTCATATAGGGAGTGATGGCGATCACTACATTCTCCTTAACTTTATATATACTTTATATTGGGAGAATGGGCGGTCACTAACGTTCTCCCTATACTTTATATATACTTTATATAGGGAGAATGGCGTCACTAACATCTCTCTTATTTATATATACTTTAATTGGGATGGCGGTCACTAACGTTCTTCCCTATACTTTATATAGGGAGAATGGCGGTCACTAACGTATCTCCTACATTTTATTATACTTTATAAAGGGAGAATGGCGGTCACTAACGTTCTCATTATACTTATATATACTTTATATAAGCATATGACGGTCACACGTTCTCCCACACTTTATATATACTTTATATAGGGAGTATGGCGGTCACTAACGTTCTCCTATACTTTATATATACTTTATATAGGGAGAATGGCGTCACTAACGTTCTCTCTCTATACTTTATATATACTTTATATAGGGAGAATGGCGGTCCTAACTTCTCCCTTACTTTATATATACTTTATATAGGGAGATGGCGGTCACTAACGTTCTCTCCTATACTTATATATACTTTTAAGGAGAATGCGTCACTAACGTTCTCTCTATACTTTATATATACTTTATATAGGGAGAATGGCGGTCACTAACGTTCTCCCTATACTTTATATATACTTTATATAGGGGAGTTGGCGGTCACTAAGTTCTCCCTATACTTTATATATACTTTATATAGGGAGAATAGCGGTCACTAACGTTCTCTCTATACTTTATATATACTTTATATAGGGAGAATGAGCGGTCACTAACGTTCTCCCTATACTTTATATATACTTTATATGGGGAGTATGGCGGTCACTAACGTTCTCTATACTTTATATACTTTATATAGGGATTATGACGGTCACTAACGTTCTCCCACCTTTATATATACTTTATATAGGGAGTATGGCGTCACTACGTTCTCCCTATACTTTATATATACTTTTATAGGGAGAATGGCGGTCACTAACGTTCTCTCTATACTTTATATATCCTTTATATAGGGAGTATGGCGGTCACTACGTTCTCCCTATCTTTTATATACTTTATATAGGGAGAATGGCGGTTACTACGTTCTCCCTTACTTTATATATACTTTATATGGGAGAATGGCGGTCACTAATGTTCTCCCTTACTTTATATATACTTTATATGGAAGAATGGGTCACTAACGTTCTCTCTATACTTTATATATACTTTATATAGGGAGAATGGCGGTCACTAACGTTCTCCCTATACTTTATATATACTTTATATAGGGAGAATGGCGGTCACAATGTTCTCTCTATACTTTATATATACTTTATGGGGAGTTGGCAGTCACTAACGTCTCCCTATACTTTAATATACTTTATATTGGGGAATGATGTCACTAACGTTCTCCATACTTTATATATACTTTATATGGGGAGTATGATGGCAGTCAGAACCTTCTCTCTATACTTATATATACTTTATACGGGAGTATGGCATCACTAACGTTCTCCCTATACTTTATATATACTTTATATCAGGGAGTAATGGCGGTCACTAACGTTCTCCCTATACTTTATATATACTTTATATAGGGAGTAGCGGCATCATTAACGTTTTCTCTATACTTTATATATACTTATATAGGGAGTATGCAGTCATCTAACTTATCTCCCTATACTTTATATATACTTTATATAGGGAGTATGGGCGTCATTAACGTTCCTTCTATACTTTAATATACTTTATATAGGAGTATGGCGGTCACTAACGTTCTCCTATACTTTATATATACTTATATAGGGAGTATGGCGGTCACTAACGTTCCTCTATACTTTATATATACTTTATATAGGGAGCATGGCAGTCACTACGTTCTCCCTATACTTTTATATATTTTTGGAGTTGGCGGTCACTAACTTCTCTACTTTATAATACTTTAATAGGGAGAATGGCGGTCACTAACGTTCTCTCTATACTTTATATATACTTTATATGGAGAATGGCGGTCACTAACGTTCTCCCTATACTTTATATATACTTTATATAGGGAATATGACGGTCACTAACGTTCTCCCTATACTTTATATATACTTTATATGGAGAATGGCGTCACTATCATTCTCCCTATACTTTATATATATATTTTATATGGATATGGCGTCACTAACGTTCTCCCTATATCTTTATATATACTTTATATAGGGAGAATGGCGGTCACAACGTTCTCCCTATACTTTATATATCTTTATAAGGAGAATGCGGTCACTAACGTTCTTCCTTACTTTATATATACTTTATATAGGGAGTAAGGCGGTCATAACGTTCTCCCGACTTTGATGTATACTTTATATAGGGAGAATGGCGGTCACTAACATTCTCTCTATACTTTATATATACTTTATATAGGAAGAATGGCGGTCACTAACGTTCTCCCTATACTTTATATACTTATATAGGGAGAATGGCGGTCACTAACGTTCTCCCTATACTTTATATATCTTATATAGGGAGTAATGGCGGTCACTAACGTTCCTTCTATACTTTATATATACTTTATATGGGAGTATGGCGGTCACATAACGTTCTCCCTGTACTTTATATACTTTATATAGGGAGTATGGCGGTCACTAACGCTCTCTCTATACTTTATATATACTTTATAGGGAGAATGGCGGTCACTAACGTCTCCCTATACTTTATATATACTTTATATAGGGAGTATGGCAGTCACTAACGTTCTCTCTATCTTTTATATAGCTTTATATAGGGAGAATGGCATCACACGTTCTTCTATACTTTATATACTTTATAGAGGAGAATGGCGGTCACTAACGTTCTCCCTATACTTTATATATACTTTATATGGGAGAATGGCGGTCACTAACGTTCTCTCTATACTTTATATATACTTATATTGGGAGAATGGTGATCACTATCATTCTCCCTATACTTTATATATACTTTATGTAGGGAGTATGGCGGTCACTAACGTTCCTTCTATACTTTATATGGTGAGTATGGCGTCACTAACATTCTCCCAACACTTTATGTATACTTTATATAGGGTGTAATGGCGGTCACTAACGTGTTTTCCCTATACTTTATATATACTTTATATAGGGAGAAGCGGTCCACACGTTCTCCTTATACTTTATATATACTTTATATAGGGGAGTATGGCGTCACTAACGTTCTCCCTATACTTATTATACTTTATATGGGGAGTATGGCGTCACTAACGTTCTCCCTTACTTTATATATCTTTATATGGAGAATGGCGGTCACTAACGTTCTCCCTATACTTTATATAACTTTATATGAGAATGGCGGTCACTAACGTTTCCTATACTTTTATATATACTGTATATGGGAGAAGGCTGATCACTACGTTCTCCCTATACTTTATATATACTTTATATAGGAGAATGGCGGTCACTAACGTTCTCCCTAACTTTATATATACTTTATATAGGGAGTAATGGCGGTCACTAACGTTCTCCCTATACTTTATATATACTTTATATGGGGAGTAATGGCTATCACTAACGTTTCTCCTGTACTTTATATATACTTATATGGAAGAATGGCGGTCACTACTTCTCCCTATATACTTTAATATACTTTTATATAGGGAGAATGGCGTCACTAACGTTCTCCTATACTTTATATATACTTTATATAGGGAGAATGACGGTCACATTACGTTCTCCCTATACTTTATTTATACTTTATATAGGGAGTATGGCAGTCACTAACGTTCTTCTTTCTTTATATATACTTTATATGGGGATATGGCGTCACTAACGTTCTCCCTTACTTTATATATACTTTATATAGGGAGAATGGCGGTCACTAACGTTCTCCCTATACTTTATAATACTTTATATAGGGAGAATGGCAGTCACTAACGTTCTCCTATACTTTATATATACTTTATATAGGGAGAATGGCGGTCACTAACGTTCTCTCTATATTTTATATATTATACTATATAGGAGAATGGCGGTCACTAACGTTCTCCTATACTTTATATATACTTTATATAGGGAGTATGGCAGCCCTAACGTATCTCCTATACTTTAATATACTTTATATGGGGAGTATGGCGGCACTAACGTTCTCCCTGTACTTTATATATACTTTATATAGGAGAATGGCGGTCACTAACGTTCTCCCTATACTTTATATACTTTATATAGGGAGAATGGCGGTCACTAACGTTCTCCCTATACTTTATATATACTTTAATAGGGAGAATGGCGGTCACTAACGTTCTCCCTATACTTTATATATACTTTATATAGGGAGAATGGCGGTCACTAACGTTTCTCCCTGTTCTTTATATATACTATACTTTATATAGGGAGAATGGCGGTCACTAACGTTCTCCCTATACTTTTATTATATTTTATATAGGGAGAAGGCGGTCACTAACGTTCTCCCTATACTTATATTACTATATAGGGAGAATGGCGGTCACTAACGTTCTCCCTATACTTTATATATCTTTATATAGGGAGGTAGGCAGCACTAACGATCTCCCTATACTTTAATATACTTTATTGGGGAGTATGGCGGTCACTAACGTTCTCCCTAATTTATATACTTTATATAGAGTATGGGCGTCACTAACGTCTCCCTATACGTTTATATAACTTAATAGGGAGAATGGCGGTCACTACGTCTCACTATACTTTATATATACTTTATATAGGGAGAATGGCGGTCACTAACGTTCTCTCTATATTTTTATATACTATATAGGGAGAATGGCGGTCACTAACGTCTCCCTATACTACTTATATATACTTTTATATAGGGAGTATGGCAGCCACTAACGATCTACTCCCTATACTTTAAATATACTTTATATGGGGAGTATGGCGGTCACTAAACGTTCTCCCGTCTTTATATATACTTTATATGGGATAGGCGGTCACTAAGTTCCCTGTACTTTATATATTTTATATAGGGAGAATGGCGGTCACTAACGTTCTCCCTATACTTTATATATACTTTTTATAGGGAGAATGGCGGTCACTAACGTTCTCCCGATATTTTTTAATATACTTTATATAGGGAGAATGGCGGTCACTAACGTTCTCCTATACTTTATATATACTTTACCATAGGGAGAATGGCGGTCACTAACGTTTCTCCTATACTTTATATATTATTTATATAGGGATATGGCGGTCACTAACGTTCTCCTATACTTTAATATATATAGTATGGGGTATGGCGGTCACTAACGCTCCCTACTTTATATATACTTATAGGGATGGCGTCACTAACGTTCTCCCTATACTTTTATACTTTATATATGAGAATGGCGGTCACTAACGTTCTCCTATACTTTATATACTATATAGGAGAATGGCGGTCACTAACGTTCTCCCTATACTTATATATACTTTATATAGGGGATATGGGCAGCCACTAACGTATCTCCCTATACTTTAAATATACTTTATATGGGGAGTATGGCGGTCACTAACGTTCTCCCATAAACTTTATATATCTTATATAGAGTATGGCAGTCACTAACGTCTCTCCTCTATACTTTATTATACTTCAAATAGGGAGATGGCGGTCACTAACGATCTCCCTATACTTTTATATACTTTATGTAGGGAGTGATGTGGTCACTAACGTTCCTCATTACCTTTATTATATACTTCATATAGGGAGTATGGCGATCACTAACTTCTCTCTATCTTATATATCTCTTTATATAGGGAGAATGGCGGTCACTAACGTTCTCCCTCTACTTTATATATACTTTAATAGGGAGATGGCGGTCACTAACATTCTCTTCTATTATATATCTTTATATAGGAGAATGGCGGTCACTAACGTTTCCCTATACTTTATATAGGGAGAATGGCGGTCCACAACGTTCCTCTAACTTTTATATATACTTTATATAGGGAGAATGGCGGTCACTAACGTTCTCATATACTTTATATATACTTATATAGCAGTAGAATATAAAGTATATATAAAGTATAGGGAGAACGTTAGTGACCGCTATTCTCCCTATATAAAGTATATATAAAGTATAGAGAGAACGTTAGTGACCGCTATTCTCCCTATATAAAGTATATATAAAGTATAGGGAGAACGTTAGTGACCGCCATACTCCCTATATAAAGTATATATACTTTATATAGGGAGTATGGCAGCCACTAACGATCTCCCTATACTTTAAATATACTTTATATAGGGAGTATGGCGGTCACTAACGTTCTCCCTGTAATTTCAGTTCATAGGGAAGCACACTCAAATAGAATATTGTTACAGCAATTCCATTTATTTAGTGCTCAACACACAAACAAGGTACACAACGTTTCGGGGGGTCCAACCCCCTTCCTCAGGTGTAACTAAATACTTCACAGTGCAACCAATATATAGTGACATCATTAATTACCGTGTATGGCTCCACCTACTTTTCTCAGAGCCATTCCTAAAGTGAACTAGTGCTAATAAATAGTGAACATTTTAAAAAACATGAATCTAAAAACCATCCTAGTACATAAGCATCCTAAAAGTGAATTAATATAAATACAAGTAAAAAAGTGTTATGAATGCATATAAAGTGTTAACATATAAAATACAGTATGATCATAATTGATGTGAATAAATACAATAAAGATAATAAATATTAAAATTCAAATCATCCTTATCTGTTTCATGTGTATTCGTTATTCTCTAAGTCTGTATTGCAACATCTCATAGCAGTAATTTATCATTAATTACCGTGTATGGCTCCACCTACTTTTCTCAGAGCCATTCCTAAAGTGAACTAGTGCTAATAAATAGTGAACATTTTAAAAAACATGAATCTAAAAACCATCCTAGTACATAAGCATCCTAAAAGTGAATTAATATAAATACAAGTAAAAAAGTGTTATGAATGCATATAAAGTGTTAACATATAAAATACAGTATGATCATAATTGATGTGAATAAATACAATAAAGATAATAAATATTAAAATTCAAATCATCCTTATCTGTTTCATGTGTATTCGTTATTCTCTAAGTCTGTATTGCAACATCTCATAGCAGTAATTTAAACTCTATGGAGTGAATATACGTCCAGGTTTATCTTCATATTGTAATGCCTGTAAAAATCCACTAGGTGGTATATCTATACCTGTAAAGACAAACAATGTACCTAATCGACTAACAAGAATATTGTTACATTTTTAAAGCAATCAAACATTGTTTCAAGTTCTGAGTCTGATCATATTCTACATTGCAGTTGAAGTGAACTGTATATTATCCAGGAGGGAGGATAACAGTGGTGTGATTTGTAAAAGCATACTTTTATAAAAAGCACATTAAGTTAAACTCTTCATTTAGACCTTTTGGTGTTAATGTCTGTAAGAAGTGGATCCACCAGTGTTCTCGTTGTAGCAATAATTGTGGGAAGTTGCCACCCTCTATTGGGTTTTTTGACTACTTCTAAGATTTGCCACCGTATATGCATTATACACTTTATATGCATTGATAACACTTTTTTACTTGTATTTATATTCACTTTTAGGATGTTTATGTACTAGGATGGTTTTTAGATTCATGTTTTTTAAAATGTTCACTATTTATTAGCCCTTGTTCACTTTAGAAATGGCTCTGAGAAAAGTAGGTGGAGCCATACACGGTAATTAATGATTATCTATATATCTATATATGATAAATCTACCCTTACATCCTACCTATCTGGTAACCAGCACAGTATATGGTATCTGTATATCTATATATGATAAATCTATCCTTACATCCTACCTATCTGGTAACCAGCACAGTATATGGTATCTATATATCTATATATGATAAATCTAGCCTTACATCCCATCTATCTGGTAACCAGCACAGTATTTGATTGTTTTATTTGCACTGCATATGTCTCACTCCAGCACTTATACCCACTCCATTGTATCTGTATGTTACCCGCCTTACTAGATTGTAAGCTCTACGGCCAGGGACCTCATTACCTCTTGTGGCAAAGCTCTAGCACCTCTATTTATATAATTTATATATTTATGTGCTGAACTATCTATGTATTTATCCCCCTTGTGTGACTTTAATGAATTTCCTTACATCCTATCTATCTGGTAACCAGCACAGTATATGGTATCTGTATATCTATATATGATAAATCTATCCTTACATCCTACCTATCTGGTAACCAGCACAGTATATGGTATCTATATATCTATATATGATAAATCTACCCTTACATCCTACCTATCTGGTAACCAGCACAGTATATGGTATCTATGCAGACAGTTGGTGTCTGCCATGTACAATGCTGTTTTAACACCTTACTCTGGGCGTTCCTATAACACCTCTTAGCCACTATCTAATCACACCCTTAACACCTGGCTGTGATATGCTAATTGGGATTTTCCAGGGTACATAATTGCCACAGATTCTTGTACAAGTCATTCTGAATTGAGAAAGCCAGTCGGATGACTAGCGAAACGTCTTCAAGAACTACATTTCAAGTCCAGTTGATCTCATTGAATACAACAGATGCAACAAGTTGAAATACTGTAATGTTGATATCCTAGATAAAAAGGAGGACTTAGGTTCAAAATCTATTGTCTGCCACAAATAGGGCCAAATATATTAACCCGCAGTATTGGAAACTTCTGCTACTGCAGTTTACCGTAAAAGTACAACCACAGGCATAAATCTATGTCCATGGTCTACATGCACGATTGTACGGGTGTACAATACCATGCGGTAGTAACATTATGCAATGGTATTGTATAGGTGATCATACAATTATGATTGTGAATGTACGATTAAGGGTCGATAAATTCTCAATTGGTAAAGGCACAGTAGCACTATTTAGCAGTACCGAACCTTTAATAAATATGGCCTGCAATGCTGTTTAATAACACCTCTTAGCTCTAAGAATTCAAGTCAATCAGAATTGAAAAAACAGTTGAATGACTAGCAAAAGTTCTTCAAGTAACAAAACTTCAAGTTCAGTTGATTTAGGCTGGGTACACACCAGCAAATATTTCCGGCCGACTGACCGATAGTGCCAGGGATCGGTCGGTTGGTCGGCCGGAAATATCTGATGGTGTGGGGTGGCCGGTGGTGACAGAACTTGGTCCATTGGTAAATCGTGCCCCAAAGGGAACTGCACGATCAGTCGTGTGCACTATTGCCGCGACAGACAGTCATTTGTCCCGGCCCGAGAGCTCACTCGCAGTGCAGCGAACGCTCGATTGGGACAAATAATAGCTCAGTGTGTACTCAGCCTTAGGTGAATACTACAGATATACCATTAATTAGATGAATAAGAACCATAAACAAGACATGGTATTGTGATAATTAACAGTAATGTGCGGTATTGTTAGTTGACAGTAGGGTGCTACAATTCTTGCCATTGCCTGTAAAATAATGCAGGGTGTAGTATATTATGCCAATGCCATTTTATGCCAAGAATCCTTGTTTTACATGCACTGTATTTGCAAATACTGCCTCTATGTCATTCAAAACATCCATTGAAATAGAAAAGACCTATTCATTTCTATATTAAATGAAAACCTTCTAAAAATGTATAAACCTTGTACTGTCTAAAAATTCCCCTCAAGGTGATTTTATTCAAATATTCTGGAAAACACAAAATATAGAAAATAGATTTTCAAGAATAAATGTCTCCGTAGATTAATTACAGTAGGTTTATTCCAATACTAATCCTGCAGTTTTCCATTTCAAAAATACCAGCGCAAAAGAGATTCCGTCTAAATTATAATTGAATTCCCAGTGATATATGATATAAATCCTACAAATCTACATATCTTAAATCTCTTCCTAGGTAACTGAATCATGGAAATCTCATTTTAGCCAAACAATTTCAATTAAATTGTCTTCTTCCCATGAAACTGAAAGGAATGTCATGTAGTTACTTGTACACGTCTCTGTTATCTTCTTGTATCTTAATTATATTTCTGTATCACTACAGACCAGTTTACACTTATATTAAATTTAAATCTATTACCCACAGGGATCAATAGCAATTGCTTACCATTTTATTAACTGCTACAGGCCCTTCTTGAGTTGACCCAAAGACAGAAACCTATTCATCCCTCCTTTTTTAATTTTAGCCATGCCTACTTGGTAGTATTACCAAGGTGTGGCACTTAAAAAGGCTTAAAAACATTCAGGGTTATTCAATAAATGTTCTTATCTTTAAAAATGTTGCTAATTTTGCCCCAACCAATTAGATGTTAGCTTTCAAATGTTAAATAATATCTGATTGGTTGGGGCAAAATTAGCAACATTTTTAACGATATGAACTTTTATTGAATCTCCCTGATTATATGGCTATGAGTCTGATATCCTAATCACTTAGGATACCAATAAGGATGATTACATGTTAGTACTAATTTAATCCATTCATACAATAATGAAATGGATACATGCACATTTCCAACACAGTACTTTGGGGCATATTTACCGTATATGTAGCAGTATTTAAAATGCCAGTATAATACTGATAGTTTATAGTATTAATAAATGTGACATAAAATACCAACACTGCACAGTATAGGGCTTGTTTTTAGGCAGGGTAGGATTGTGAACTTTGAAAAGGTATTTTCACCATATAAAACATTAGTATCATCTTGATGCATATATAAATGTTTATTTAAACAAAAATGGTATGCATGCGCACTCCTACGTACTTTCCATTTTAATAAGCTAAATTTTAGCGTATAGTTATGATTTTACGTACACTGTATACATGATCCACCCATAAGGTGTGGATTTTTACAAAAAAGAAAATGGAGGTTGTTGGTAATTGTGAAAAAGCGCTTTATTCTCCTATTAGAGAACAAACATATGTCAAAGTTTCAGGCACAAATGTTGCCGTTTTTTACAAACCTTACCTGCACATCACTTTAAGATGATCTAATGTTAGAACATCTGAATTAAATAATCGATTGGGTGGAGTCACTGACAGGAGGCATTCATGGCCGGCTTTAGGTTAAATAGCACCATGTGCAAGATTTGCTACTGGCACCTAGAACCCCCTCCAAACCCCCCTCCCCTGGACACACACAATTCACTGCTGAATGCTGCTTGCCTTGGCCTGCTTCAAATCAAGTCTGCCACCTGCGCTTATGGTACTGTCTTTCAGTATCTGTAGTGTGTGCTTGTATATATTGTGCGTACAACGTTAAACATAACACACTAAATGCACAGACAGAACAGCACAGCATACAGAAGGCTTACATGTGTTGGGGCTTTGTCTGTGGGGTGCTGCTGATACATATATCTGATCTGCAGGACAATAACAGGGGGGGCTGTGGCACTGATGTACAACTTTGACCTACAGGTCCGTGACTTAAGACTCCCGACTGACGCCCCCTCCTGGTAATGCAACCTGTGCGGTCGCACAGGTCGCCCATATCAAAGGCCGGCCCTGCAGCCATTTTAAATGTTTGGATTAATGGTCACTTTGTGAGGCTTGAGAAAGGGCAAAGTCTGTGCCATGTTCTATAATGTGAAAATAAAGTCCATTTTCATGATTACCAATAACCTCCAAAGTTTTGTTTTTTTTAATGGACTTTGGAAGTTTATGAGGTTTGCACTTTTGGCTTCTCCTGTTTTATATTTGAGTGTACCAAATAATTAGACAAGGAATGACTTCTTTTATAAGATATCGAAGGAGCCCATTAAAATTCAGGAATTTGGAGTGAGCTTGGATTGAGAACTGCCTCTCAAAGTGAGAACGGCCTCTCAAAGTTGTTTACATGAGCACTTGGTTAAACTGTGTAACAAATGGTATCATATTTGTGTATATTGCTCTATCTCATTTGTTCCAGACCCAACATGACCAACCCTCAAAAACTCATTGATAGTGATTAATTTTTGCATGTAGAGGATAATTGTTGATTTCAAATATAATCCTTGTGGAAAAGCTGTTCCTAATGAACCAGTATATCCTAACTTGGTGTTTGATAGAGAACACAAACCACAGTATATTTCAAATTAGAATGTATTAAATTCAGCTATTGATAAAAGACATTCGGGGATCCAGTGCCACCCGCCACAGCATGGACACATCATCTTTATACCTTCAACAAGACAAACTTTGGTGTGGAAAATTTTAACACCCACCCCCTCTCAATGAAAGTGCCCAGAGTGAGATCTAAACCACTTGATTCTCACCCCTGGACTTCAATCACTGGCAATCTTCCTGTAAAATCAATTATACATATAAAGCAAAGACTTGAATATTTATTATAGCTGCAGCACTTAAAGAAACTGTCAGAACAATAAACAGTAGAAACAGTAGTTTTTTTATTACTTTTCATCATTTTCTTTTTGTTTGCCTGAATTGTGTGTATTTTAATATTGTACAGCGGCATGTCCCCAATTAAAATTATACACTCATTGATCTACTGCATATTGCATGGTTACTTTTATATGAAATAGACTTCCGTGTAGTTAATACAAAATATATTTGTTAAACGAGAAATTATTATAAACAGTAGAAAACCATTCACAATTATTGATAGTAAACTTTGGGGGTTATTTAATAAGAGGTGCAAAATGTTGCTTGTGCTTTTAATCTGCAGCAGCCAATCAGATGTAATCAAATATTTCCCAACTGTAGTAGACTAGTAAAAAGGTAATGTATGGTTAATTGATGCAAAATAACAGCTCAGGCAAGTTTTTGCGCCACTTATTAAATAAGCCTGTATGTGTTTTTATCTCTAATTACACAGCTATTATTATTAATTTAAAAAGCAGTGTTAACTCCATAAAAAAAAACTGTTAAATCTGGAAACGTTTCCTAGAGATGTTATCTTGACTCTAGGTGAGCAGATCTCCTGAAAGTTAATGAAAAATACCCAAGTTCTTTAGACAACAAGATTAGCTATACCCCTGGTGCCAAATACTGTATATATAGTTTTAAAATGTAAATTTTCTAACAGAATTTGACATAGCAAAAACTAGGACTTTATCTGCCTTAAGGGTTAAAAATGTCCTTCAATACACATCCCGTGATATTTTTAATTAGACGTCCTGTTGATGGTTGAAGGGGACAGCATCATTATTTGATATCAGTAGATGATGACATAAAATACATATATTTGCATATATCTGACTATTTTAATGGACAAGCCTTTTTATAGCTCTGAGTGTTACTGCAAAAAAAGAGCTTGAGGGGATTTTAAGTCATAGGGGGTAAGGGCAAAGTCACCAACACGTAAATGTTTGCATGTCATTTTTGGTCCACATATTCTTTGTATATACAGTAAATAATTATGAATACCTAAACTTACCATTCATTTTCTAACTGATGTCAATCCGATTTTTAAATGAGGCAATGTCTTTTTTGCCTTTCTAATCAGCTTCAGATTTGTCACTGACGTAACAAATCTTTGTTCGCCATAGTACTTTATTGCTTTAAAGTGGCTCCTTCCAAGAAACGCTGTTGAGTAAGAGTGAGAGCTTGGTATAATCAAGCTTTTATTCCATATTGTGTAGGCAATTTGTTACTTAACAAAAATAATTATGTATAATGACCATAGATAGACTTTCTTCTACTAAACTTTTTCTTTCATAGTGTGGTCATTGATGTCATTTCAAGATGATCTGTTATTTATATATATATATATATATATATATATATATATATATACATACATACATAAACTCTCCTTTGGCCGCTAGCACTCCATGAACACCGCCACTCAGCCTGGGTGCTGCACCTGCCGGAAATGTATAGCCACCAACCACCTAAACAAACAGGGCACTCAAGGGACTTCTTCAGACAACCAGTAGTGTTGGAACAACGATCAATGCATTTCGGCCACCGTCTCGGCCATCATCAGGATCATCAGTTCGCAGTTGCTCTCACCATCTTAAAGGCCCAGGTAGGACCTCCCACCAGGACCTTAACCCTGTGTATACCACTCTACTCGTGCACCATAGAAAAACATTAAAAACTACAAAAAGCCATATGTGGATGCAAATAGAGGAAGTATCAGAGAAAAGGAACTAAATCTTAACCACAGCCACAAAGGAGTGAGCCAAAGACTCTGAACAACTGATAGTAAATTAATACTTTAAAACTAAATATATGCAAACTGACATTGTAACTCACATTTATATATACTTTATATAGGGAGTATGCGGCGGTCAAATAGAGTTCTCCCTATACTTATATAGTACTTTATATAAGGGAGAATGACGGGTACTAGCGTTCTCCCTCGTTCTTTATATATACTTTATATAGGGAGAATGGCGGTCACTAATGTTCTCCCTGTACTTTATATATACTTTATATGGAGAATGGTGGGTCACTAACGTTCTCTCTATACTTTATATATACTTTATTTATAGGGAGAATGGGGTCACTAACGTTCTCCCTATACTTATATATACTTTATATAGGGAGAATGGCGGTCACCGAATGTTCTCTCTATACTTTATATATACTTTATAAGGGAGTATGGGCAGTCACTAACGTTCTCCCTATACTCTTTATATAACTTTATATTGGGAGTAATGATGATCACTAACGTTCTCCCTATACTTATATATACTTTATATGGGAGTATGGCAGTCATGAACCTCTCTCATACTATTATATACTTTATAGGGAGAGTAGGCAGTCACTAACGTTCTCCCTATACTTATATATACTTTATACAGGGAGTATGGCAGTCACTAAAGTTCTCCCTATACTTTATATATACTTTATATAGGGAGTATGGCAGTCATAACGTTTCTCTATACTTTATTATATACTTTATATAGGGAGATGGCGTCACTAACGTTTCCCTATACTTTATATATACTTTATATAGGGAGTATGGCGGTCATTAACGTTCCTTCTATACTTTTAATATACTTATATAGGGAGTATGGCAGTCACTAACGTTCTCCCTATACTTATATATACTTTATATAGGGAGTATGGCGGTCACTAACGTTCCTCTATACTTATATATACTTTATATAGGGGCATGGGCAGTCACTACGTTCTCCCTATACTTTATATAATTTATATAGGGAGTATGGCGGTCACTAACGTTCCTTCTATACTTTATATATACTTTATATAGGGAGAATGGCGGTCACTAACGTTCTCTCTATACTTTATATATACTTTTATAGGGAGAATGGCGGTCACTAACGTTCTCTCATACTTATATAACTTTATATAGGGATTATGACGGTCACTAACGTTCTCCTATACTTTATATATACTTTATATTGGGAGAATGGCGATCACTATCATTCTCCCTATACTTTATATATATTTATATGGGGAGTATGGCGGTCACTAACGTTTCTCCCTATACTTTTATATACTTTATAGGGAGAATGGCGGTCACTAACGTTCTCCCTAACTTTATATATACTTTATATAGGGAGAATGCGGTCACTAACGTTCTTCTCATACTTTATAATACTTTTATATAGGGAGTATGGCGGTCACTAACGTTCTCCCGACATTGATGTATTACTTTATATAGGGAGAATGGCGGTCACTAAATCTCTCTATACTTTATATATACTTTATATAGGAAGAATGGCGGTCACTAACGTTCTCCCTATACTTTATATATACTTATATAGGGAGAATGGCGGTCACTAACGTTCCCCTATATTTATATATACTTTATATAGGGAGTATGGCGGTCATAACGTTCCTTCTATACTTTAATATACTTTATATGGGGAGTATGGCGGTCACTAACGTTCTCCCTGTACTTATATATACTTTATTAGGGAGTATGGCGGTCACTAACGCTCTCTCTATACTTTATATATACTTTATATTGGGAGAATGGCGGGTCAC
The DNA here is from genome assembly GCA_019447015.1 of Hymenochirus boettgeri. NCBI lineage: Eukaryota > Metazoa > Chordata > Amphibia > Anura > Pipidae > Hymenochirus > Hymenochirus boettgeri. Next base: position 27,225 of record JAACNH010002373.1, read on the forward strand.
TAACGTTCTCCCTATACTTTTATATACTTATATAGGGAGTATGGCAGTCACATAACGTTCTCTCTATACTTGTATATGCTTTATATAGGGAGAATGGCAGTCACTAAAGTTCTTTTATACTTATATATACTTATATAGGGAGAATGGCGGTCACTAACGTTCTCCCTATACTTTATATATACTTATATTGGAGAATGGCGGTCACTAACGTTTCTCTATACTTTATATATATTATATTGGGAGAATGGTGATCACTATCATTCTCCCTATACTTATATATACTTTATGTAGGGAGTATGGCGGTCACTAACGTTCCTTCTATACTTATATGGTGAGTATGGCGGCACTAACATTCTCCCAACACTTTATGTATACTTTATATAGGGTGTATGGCGGTCACTAATGTTTTCCCTATACTTATATTATACTTTATATAGGGAGAATAGCGGTCACAAACGTTCTCTCTATACTTTATATATACTTATATAGGGAGTATGGCGTCACTAACGTTCTCCCTATACTTTATATATACTTTATATGGGGAGTATGGCGATCACTAACGTTCTCCCTGTACTTTTATATAACTTTTATAGGAAGAATGGCGGTCACTAACGTTCTCCCTATACTTTATATATACTTTATATAGGAAGAATGGCGGTCACTAACGTTCTCCCTATACTTTATATATACTGTATGGGAGAATGGTGATCACTATCGTTCTCCCTATACTTTATATATACTTATATAGGGAGATGGCGGTCACTAACGTTTCTCTAAACTTTCTATATCTTTATCTAGGGAGAATGGCGGTCACTATCGATCTCACTATACTTTATATATACTTTATGTAGGGAGTATGGTGGTCACTAACGTTCTCATTACACTTTATATATACTTCATATAGGGAGTATGGCGATCACTAACATTCTCTCTATACTTTATATATACTTTATATTGGGAGAATGGCGGTCACTAACGTTCTCCCTATACTTTATATATACTTTATATAGGGAGAATGGCGGTCACTAACATTCTCTCTTTACTTTATATATACTTTACATTGGGAGAATGGCGGTCACTAACGTTTTCCCTATACTTTATATAGGGAGAATGGCGGTCACTAACGATCTCCCTACATTTTATATATACTTTATAAAGGGAGAATGGCGGTCACTAACGTTCTCATTATACTTTATATATACTTTATATAAGCAGTATGACGGTCACTAACGTTCTCCCGACACTTTATATATACTTTATATAGGGAGTATGGCGGTCACTAACGTTCTTGGTTACGAATCTTCTCCCCTTAGTCCAACACAACATTTGAGGACATCCTTCCACGCAATTTTCACGGACAACACGAAAGTAGACGATTTTCGATAACCCACACACGAGATTTTTCTGACACAATCGAACGTAGACGATTTGACAACTTCGAAAGCCTTGAAGACGATTTCCCTAGAAAAATATGTATCGATTTCCGAACACCAAAAATCGAAAAGTAGACTGATTTCCGAAAACCGAAACAAGACAACGTCTAGATTACGCTTGTTTTCGAAATCGAAAGTAGACGCTTTTCGAAACTCGCAAGTAGCTGATTTTCGAAAATAGCGATTTTCGAAAACAAAAGTAGACAATTTTCGCAAAAACCAAAAATGAAGTAGACGATTTTCGAAAATCGAAAGTAGACGCTTTTCGAAAATCGAGAGTGCGATTTCGAAAATAGACTATTTTCTGAAATTGAAAGTAGACACCACGATCAGAGTTTTTGAAAGTAGATTTTACGTTTCGAAAATCAAAAGATGATTTGTAAAATCCGAAAGTAGACGATGATTTGAAAAATTGAAAGGTAGAAGCTTTTTTCGAAAAATCGAAAAGTAGACGGCTTTTAGAATGTAGAAAGTAGTTGATTTCAAAAATCGAAAGTAGCCAATTTTCAAAAATCAAAATAGCCCGATTTCGAAAAACCGAAAATTGGAAGTAGACAAATCCAATAAGCGAAAGTAGCCATTTTTGAATCAAAAAGTAGACGATTTAGAAATTGAAAATCAAAGATGGAATGTAGACAATTTCAAAAAAACGAAAATAGACAATTCAATTTTCGGAACAACCGACAATAGACGATTTTCGAAAATCGAAGTAGGACGATTTTCAAAACAATTCTCAATGTGTACCCTAGCACTAATTTCTCTCTCATAAAAAAGTTTAAATAGCCAATGAATCTACGTAGAGAATCTATAAACTAACAAGAAAAATGGATAAACGGCCATCTTCCTTCATAAGGTTAATGCCAATGTATGGCCTTGTTAAACGGGTTAACAGCATTGTGTTTACTGCGTATAATGAAATAAAAAACACAAAGTTAGTTTTACATTGCCAAAAATTCTTCTTATAGTTTAAAGGCAATCTATACTGAAAAACGAGTAAATTGACCATTACTAGAAACTGCTAATTCTTTCCCAAAAACACAAGCACGCAGGGAGCCAATCAGCACATCTTAGGTTGGTTGGGAAGGGTGCGGCCTACAACATATTAAAAAACCTTTACATAGGGGGGAGATGCCCTTTAAACTTTTTGACTGTAAATTTGTAGCTGGAATGGTACAAGTTCTGACAGTTGTTTGCTGTGTGCCAGTGTTTAACCGTTGGTTAATTTAACAGAAAGTCAGGTCAGCACGAATAACATGATCACATGAATGGCACTACACAAAGATGGCGGTTTCATAGAGCGCACCGTAGCGGATATTGCTCAATATTGTCCTTTATAACTAGGCCCCATGAATTTCTTTATACGATACTGATCCTAAATAAATCATTACGTCCCTGAAGCAGATAATTTATCCGTAAACAATACCAGCTGATTTCTATATAAAATATTAGACTGTAAGAAAACTACCGATCCTTAAATAAACATAGCGATCTCCAATAACAAGACCCCAACAAGATGCTAAAACATCCAATACAACGATTACAATTAAATAAAGATTTTATAATGATATTTTACTGCTTGGGATTGTTGTGCCTGGATATCTATGGAAATAACAAAATGTTACAGAGCAAAACAAAACGTACTCACGCTAAATGTTACATGCAACAGAAATAGTAACTATCTTCCAGGTATTGTTTACATAATCCTGTGACATCACTAATAATGTCACATGACATGGCACATAACATCATCCTCAAATATGCAAATTTGAGGGTTTCAAAGGTCATGTGATCAAATCCTGAACCTGGGTCACATGCTACACTTTTGTTTCCATGGCACCATGACAAACCATCAAACAATTTAATGACACAACCATAACTGCGCGTGTAGGATTTTTTCATGCGCTTGCGTGGACTGTATTAAACGTGAGTTGACAGAAATGACCAAAAATGGTGATCACGTGTGTTATAAATCACAACGGATCCTATCGCCAGTGGGGCACACTTCTCACGATTTTACATTATAAATATAATGTATTACGGATTGCAAAGCGAAAAAAAAGGCAAAACACAGCAAAAACGCGTTAGTGTGGCCTAGCCCTAAGGGAGGCATACAGATCCCAGCATGCCCAGCTGTCTACAGATGATAAAAAGTTGCAGCAATTTCTTCATAAGAAACAGGCACTTGTTATAGGACTTTCTTAATAAGGATACTGATCCAATAAATAATATTATGATCCCTGAACCAGAATATTGATCCTGTAAACAATACAGCTGATTCTCAGTAAAAATATTGACTGTAAGAAACACATACCGATCCTAAATAAAGAGAAATAGGGGGTATGGCGGTCACTAACGTTTCTCTATACTTATATACCGCTATACTTTATATTGAGAATGGCGTCACTAGTTCTCCCTATACTTATATATATTTATATAGGGGAATATGGCGTCAATAACGTTCTCCCTATACTTATATATACTTATATTGGGAGAATGGCGGTCACTAACGTTCTCTCTATACTTATATATACTTTATATTGGGAGAATGGCGGTCACATAACGTTCTTCTATACTTTCATATTACTTTATATTGGAGAATGGCGGTCACTAACGTTCTCCTATACTTTATATATATTTATTATAGGAGTATGGCGGTCACTACGTTCTCCCATAATACTTTAATATACTTTATATAGGGAGAATGCGGTCACTAAAGTTCTCCCTATACTTTATATATACTTTAATAGGGAGAATGGCGGTCACTAACGTTCTCTCTATATTTATATATACTTTATATAGGGGTATGGCGAGTCACTAACGTTCTCCCTTACTTTATATACTTTATATGGGAGAATGGCGTCACTAACGTTCTTCTCTATACTTTATATATACTTTATATAGGGAGTATGGCGTCACAACGTTCTCTCTAAACTTTATATTATACTTTATATAGGAGAATGGCGATCACTAACGTTTCCCCATACTTTATATATACTTTATAGGAGAATGGCGGTCACTAACGTTCTCCCTATACTTTATATATACTTTATATAGGGAGTATGGCGGTCACTAACGTTCTCCCTATACTTATATATACTTATATGGGGAGTATGGCAGTCACTAACGTTCTCCCTGTACTTTATATATACTTATATAGGAAGAATGGCGGTCACTAAGTTCTCCCTATACTTATATATTACTTATTAAGGAGTATGGGCAGTCACTAACGTTCTCCCATACTTTATATATACTTTATATAGGAGAATGGCGGTCACTAACGTTCTCCCTATACTTTATATATACTTATATAGGGAGTATGGCGGTCACTAACGTTCTCCCTATACTTTAATATACTTATATGGGGAGTATGGCGTCACTAACGTTCTCCTTAACTTTATATAACTTTATATAGGGAGAATGGCGGTCACTAACGTTTCTCCCTATACTTTTATATATACTTTATATAGGGAGTATGGCGGTCACTAACGTTCCTTCTATACTTTATATATACTTTATATGGGAGTATGGCGGTCACTAACGTTCTCCCTGTATATATTACTTTATATAAGAGAATGGCGGTCACCTAACGTTCTCCCTAACTTTTTTACTTTATATAGGGAGAATGGGGTCACTAAGCGTTCTCCCTAACTTTATATATACTTTATATAGGAGAATGGCGGTCACTAACGTTCTCCCTATACTTTATATATCTTATATAGGGAGAATGGGGTCACTAACGTTCTCCTATACTTTATATATACTTTATTAGGGAGAATGGCGGTCACTAACGTTCTCCCTATACTTTATATATACTTTATATAGGGAGTATGGCGGTCACTAACGTTCCTTCTATATTTATATATACTTATATGGGAAGTATGGCGGTCACTAAAGTTCTCCTTACTTTATATATATTTTATATAGGAAGAGATGGCGTCACTAACGTTCTCCCTATACTTTATTATACTTTATAGGGAGAATGGCGGTCACTAACTTCTCCTATATCTTTATATATACCTTATATAGGGAGTATGGCGGTCATAACGTTCTCCTTACTTTATATATACTTTATATAGGGAGAATGGCGGTCACTAACGTTCTCCCTATACTTTATATATACTTTATATAGGGAGAATGGCGGCACTACCGTTTCCCTATACTTATATATACTTTATATAGGGAATATGGCGGTCACTAACTTCTTATACTTTATATATACTTTATATAGGGAGAATGGCGGTCACTAACGTTTACTCTATACTTTATATATACTTTATAAGGGAGATGGCGGTCACTAACGTTCCCTATATTATATATACTTATATAGGGAATATGGCGGTCACTAACTGTCTATATTATATATACTTTATATAGGGAGAATGGCGGTCACTAACGTCTCTCTCTATTACTTTATATATACTTTATATAGGGAGAAATGGCGGTCACTAACGTTCTCTCTATACTTTATTATACTTTTATAGGGAGAATGGCGAGTCACTACGTTTCTCTTACTCTTTATTATTACTTTATATGGGATTGACGGTCACTAACGTTCTCCCTATATTTATATATACTTTATTGGGGAGAATGGCGATCACTATCATTCTCCCTATACTTTATATATATTTTATATGGGGAGTATGGCGGTCACTAACGTTCTCCCTATACTTTATATATACTTTATATAGGGAGAATGGCGGTCACTAACGTTCTCCCTATACTTTATATATACTTTATATAGGGAGAATAGCGGTCACTAACGTTCTTCCTATACTTTATATATACTTTATATAGGGAGTATGGCGGTCACTAACGTTCTTCCGACAATGATGTTACTTTATATAGGGAGAATGGCGGTCACTAACATTCTCTCTATACTTTATATAACTTTATATAGGAAGAATGGCGGTCACTAACGTTCTCCCTATACTTATATATACTTTATATAGGGAGAATGGCGGTCACTAACGTTCTCCCTATACTTTATATATACTTTATATAGGGAGTATGGCGGTCACTACGTTCTTCTATACTTATATATACTTTATATGGGGAGGTTGGCGGTCACTAACGTTCTCCTGTACTTTATATATACTTATATGGGAGTAGGCGGTCACTAACGCTCTCTCTATACTTATATTACTTTATATTGGAGAATGGCGGTCACTACGTCTCCCTATACTTTATATATACTTATATAGGGAGTATGGCAGTCACTAACGTTCCTCTATACTTTGTTATACTTTATATAGGGAGAATGGCAGGTCACTAACGTTCTTCTATATTTTATATACTTATATAGGGAGAAGGGGGTCACTAACGTTCTCCCTAACTTTATATATACTTTAATTGGGAGAATGGCGGTCACAACGTTCTCTCTATACTTTATATATACTTTATATGGGAGAATGGTGATCACTATCATTCTCCTATACTTTATATATACTTTATGTAGGGAGTATGGCGGTCACTAACGTTTCTTCTATACTTTATATGGTGAGTATGGCGGTCACTAACATTCTCCCAACACTTTATGTATACTTTATAGGGTGTATGGCGGTCACTAATGTTTCCCATACTTTATATTACTTTATATAGGGAGAATAGCGGTCACAACGTTCTTCTATTACTTTATATATACTTTATATAGGGAGTATGGCGTCACTAACGTTCTCCCTTACTTTAATTACTTTATATGGGGGATGGCGATCACTAACGTTCTCCCTGATACTTTATTAACTTTATATAGGAAGATGGCGGTCACTAACGTTCTCCCTATACTTTATATATACTTTATATGGAAGAATGGCGGTCACTAACGTTCTCCCTATACTTATATATACTGTATATGGGAGAATGGTGATCACTATGTCTCCCATACTTTATTATACTTTATATAGGGAGAATGGCGGTCACTAACGTTCTCCCTAAACTTTATATTACTTTATATAGGGAGAATGGCGGTCACTAACGTTCTCCCTATACTTTATAATACTTTTATGGGGAGTATTGAGATAGCGGTCACTAAGTTCTCCTGTACTTTATATATACTTTATATGGAAGAATGGCGGTCACTTACGTTCTCCCATACTTTATTATACTTTATATAGGGAGAATGGCGGTCACCTAACGTTCTCCCCTTACTTTTATATACTTTATATGGGAGAATAGCGGTCATTACGTTCTCCCTATAATTTATTTATACTTTATATGGGAGTATGGCATCACTAACGTTCTTTATCTTTATATATACTTTATATGGGAATATGGCGGTCACTACGTTCTCCCTGTACTTTATATATACTTTATATAGGGAGAATGGCGGTCACTAACGTTTCTCCCTATACTTATATATACTTTATATAGGGAGAATGGCGGTCACTAACGTTCTCCTATTACTTTATATAACTTTATATAGGGAGAATGGCGGTCACTAACGTTCTCTCTATTTTATATATACTTATATAGGGAGAATGGCGGTCACTAAGTTCTCCTATACTTATATATACTTTATAGGGAGTATGGCAGCCACTAAGATCTCCTATACTTTAAATATACTTTATATGGGGAGTATGGCGGTCACTAACGTTCTCCCTGTACTTTATATATACTTTATATGGGAGAATGGCGGTCACTAACGTTCTCCTATACTTTATATATACTTTATATAGGGAGAATGGCGGTCACTAACGTTCTCCCTATACTTTATATACTTATATAGGGAAATGGCGGTCACTAACGTTCTCCCTATACTTTTATATACTTATATAGGGAGAATGGCGGTCACTAACGTTCTCCCTACTTTATATAACTTTATATAGGAGAATGGCGGTCACTAACGTTTCTCCCTATACTTATATATATTTTATATAGGGAGAATGGCGGTCACTAACGTTCTCCCTATACTCTATATATACTATATAGGGAGAATGGCGGTCACAAACGTCTCCTAACTTTATATGTACTTTATATAGGGAGTATGGCAGCCACTAACGCTCCCTATACTTTAAATATACTTTATATGGGGAGTATGGCGGTCACTAACGTTCTCCCTAAACTTTATATATACTTTATAGAGTATGGGCAGTCACTAACGATCTCCCTATACTTTATATATACTTCAATAGGAGAATGGCGGTCACTATCGATTCACTATACTTTATATATACTTTTATATAGGGAGAATGGCGGTCACTAACGTTCTCTCTATATTTTTATATACTATATAGGGAGAATGGCGGTCACTAACGTTCTCCCTTACTTTATATATACTTTATATAGGGAGTATGGCAGTCACTAACGATTCTCCCTATACTTTAAATATACTTTATATGGGGAGTATGGCGGTCACTAACGTTCTCCTGTACTTTATATATACTTTATATGGGGAGTATGGCGGTCACTAACGTTCTCCCTGTACTTTATATATACTTTATATAGGGGAATGGCGGTCACTAACGTTTCTCCCTATACTTTATATATATTTTATATAGGGAGAATGGCGGTCACTAACGTTCTCCCTATAATTTATATATACTTTATATAGGGAGAATGGCGGTCACTAACGTTCTCCCTATACTTATATAACTTTATATAGGAGAATGGCGGTCACTAACGTCTCCCTATACTTATATATACTTTATATAGGGAGATGGCGGTCACTAACGTTCTCTCTATACTATATATTATATATAGGGAGTATGGCGGTCACTAACGTTTCCTGTACTTTATATATACTTTATATAGGGAGAATGGCGGTCATAACGTTCTCCCTATACTTTATAATACTTTATAGGGAGAATGGCGGTCACTAACGTTCTCCCTATACTTTATATATACTTTATATAGGGAGAATGGCGGTCACTAACGTTCTTCATACTTTATATACTTATATAGGGAGAATGGCGGTCATAACGTTCTCCCATACTTATAGCATTACATATAGGGAGAATGGCGGTCACTAACGTTCTCCTATACTTTATATATACTTTATATAGGAGTATGGCAGCCACTAACGATCTCCCTATACTTTAAATATACTTTAATGGGAGTATGGCGGTCACTAACGTTCTCCCTAAAACTTTATATATACTATAGAGTATGGCAGTCACTAACGATCCCTATACTTATATTTACTTCAAATAGGGAGAATGGCGGTCACTACGATCTCCCTATACTTTATATATACTTTATGTAGGGAGTATGGTGGTCACTAAAGTTCCTATTAACTTTATATATACTTATAAGGGAGTATGGCGATCACTAACATTCTCTCTATTACTTTATATTACTTTATATAGGGAGAATGGCGGTCACTAACGTTCTCCCTATACTTTATATATTACTTTATAAGGGAGAATGGCGGTCACTAACATTCTCTTTATTATATTACTTAATTGGGAGAATGGCGGTCACTAACGTTTTCCCTATTACTTTATATAGGGAGAATGGCGGTCACTAACGATCTCCCTACATTTTATATATACTTTATAAGGGAGAATGCGGTCACTAAAGTCTTCTTATACTTTATATATACTTATAGGAAAGCAGTATGACGGTCACTAACGTTCTCCCGACACTTTTATATACTTTATATAGGGAGATGGCGGTCACTAACGTTCTCCCTATACTTTATATATACTTTATATAGGGAGAATAGCGGTCCTAAACGTTCTCTCTATACTTTATATATACTTTATATAGGGAGAATGGCGGTCACTAACGTTCTCCTATACTTTATATAACTTTATATAGGGAGTATGGCGGTCACTAACGTTCTCCCTATACTTATATATACTTTATATAGGGAGAATAGCGGTCACTAACGTTCTCTCTATACTTTTATAATACTTATATAGGGAGAATAGCGGTCACTAACGTTCTCCCTATACTTTATATATACTTTATAAGGGAGTATGGCGGTCACTAACGTTCTCCCTTACTTTATATATACTTTATATAGGGAGAATAGCGGTCACTAACGTTCTCTCTATACTTATATATACTTTATATAGGGAGAATAGCGGTCACTAACGTTCTCCTATACTTTATATATACTTTATGGGGAGTATGGCGGTCACTAACGTTCTCATTATACTTTATATATACTTTATATAGGGAGTATGCGGTCACTAACGTTCTCCGACACTTATATATACTTTATATAGGGAGTATGGCGGTCACTAGCGTTTCTCCTATACTTTATATATACTTTATATAGGGAGAATGGCGGTCACTAACTTCTCTCTATACTTAATATACTTTATATAGGGAGTATGGCGGTCAATAGCGTTCTCCCTATACTTTATATAATTTATATAGGGAGAATGACGGTTACTAGGGTTCTCCCTGTACTTTATATATACTTTTATAGGGAGAATGGCGGTCACTATGTTCTCCCTGTACTTTATATATACTTTATATAGGAAGAATGGTGGTCACTAACGTTCTCTCTATACTTTATATAATTTTATAGGGAGATAGGCGGTCACTAACGTTCTCCTATACTTTATATTACTTTATATAGGGAGAATGGCGGTCAAGAATGTTCTCTTATACTTATATATACTTTATATAGGGAGTATGGCAGTTCACTAACGTTTCTCCCTATTACTTTATATTACTTTATATTGGAGAATGATGATCACTAACGTTCTCCCTATACTTTATATATACTTTATATGGGGAGTATGGCAGTCATGAACCTCCTCTATACTTCATATATACTTTATACAGGGAGTATGGCAGTCACTAACGTTCTCCCTAACTTTATATATACTTATAAGGGAGTATGGCGTCACTAACGTTCTCCCTATACTTTATATATAATTTATATAGGGAGTATGGCAGGTCATTACGTTTTTCTATACTTTATATATACTTTATATAGGGAGTATGGCGTCACTAACGTTCTCACCCTACTTTATATATACTTTATATAGGGAGTATGGCGGTCACTAACGTTCCCTTCTATACTTTATATATACTTTATATAGGGAGTATGGCGTCACTAACGTTCTCCCTATACTCTATATATACTTTATATAGGGAGTATGGCGGTCACTAACGTTCCTCTATACTTATATATACTTTTATAGGGAGATGGCGTCACTACGTTCTCCCTATACTTTATATTACTTTTTATAGGAGTATGGCGGTCACTAACGTTCCTTTCATACTTAATACTTTATATAGGGAGAATGGCGGTCACTAACGTTCTCTCTATACTTTATATATACTTTATATAGGGAGAATGGCGGTCACTAAAGTTTCTCTATACTTATATATACTTTATATAGGGATATGCGGTCACTAACGTTCTCCCATATAATTTATATATACTTTATATTGGGAGAATGGGATCAATATCATTCCCTATACTTTATATATATTTATATGGGGAGTATGGCGGGTCACTAACGTTCTCCTATACTTTAATTATATATTATTAGGGGGGGAATGGCGGTCACTAACGTTCTCCTATACTTTATATATTACTTTATATAGGGAGAATGAGCGGTCACTAACGTTCTTCCTCTTAACTATATATACTTTATATAGGGAGTTGGCGGTCACTAACGTTCTCCCACTATTATATACTTTATATAGGGAGAATGGCGGTCACTAAATTCTCTCTATACTTTATATATACTAAGGAGAATGGCGGTCACTAACGTTCTCCCTATACTTATTATACTTTATATAGGGAGGAATGGCGGTCACTAACGTTCTCCTATACTTTATATATACTTTATATAGGGAGTATGGCGGTCACTAACGTTCCTCTATACTTTATATATACTTTATATGGGGAGTATGGCGGTCACTAACGTTTCCCTTACTTTATATATACTTTATATAGGGAGTATGGCGGTCACTAACGTTTCTCTATACTTTATATATACTTTATATTGGGAGAATGGCGGTCACTAACGTTCTCCCTATACTTTATATATACTTATATAGGGGTAGGGCAGTCACTAACGTTCTCTCTATACTTTTATATCTTTATATAGGGAGAATGGGTCACTACGTTCTTCTATACTTTATATATACTTTATATGGGAGAATGGCGGTCACTAACGTTCTCCCTATACTTTATTATACTACTTTATATGGGAGAATGGCGGTCACTAACGTTCTCTATACTTTAATATACTTTATAGGGGAGATAGGGGATCACTATCATTCTCCCTATACTTTATAATACTTTATGTAGGGAGTTTGGCGGTCAATAACGTTCCTTCTATACTTTATATGGGAGTTGGCGGTCACTTAATTCTCCACACTTTATTATTACTTATATAGGGGTATGGCGGTCACTAAGTTCTCCCTATACTTTATATAACTTTATATAGGGAGAATAGCGGTCACTAAACGTTCTCTCTATACTTTATATTACTTATATAGGGAGTTGGCGTCACTAACGTTCTCCCTATACTTTATATATACTTTATATGGGGAGTATGGCGATTCCTAACGTTCTCCCTGTACTTAATATACTTTATTGGAGAATGGCGGTCACTAACGTTTTCTCCTATACTTTATATATACTTTATATAGGAAGAAGGTGGTCACTAACGTTCCCCTATTACTTTATATATACTTTATTTGGGAGAATGGGGACACTACGTTCTCCCTATACTTATATATACTTTATATAGGGGAATGGCAGGTCACTAACGTTCTCCCTAAACTATTAATAACTTTATATAGGGAGTAATGGCGTCGTCACTAACGTTTCTCCCATACTTTATAATACTATATGGGGAGTATGGAGTCACTAACGTTCTCCCTATACTTTATATATACTTTATATAGGGAGTATGGCGTCCATTACGTTCTCCCTATACTTTATATATACTTTATATAGGGAGAATGGCGTGGCACTAACGTTCCTCCTATACTTTATATATACTTTATATAGGGAGATAGCGGTCATAACGTTCTCCTATATTTATTATACTTATATAGGGAGTATGGCAGTCACTAACGTCTCCCTATCTTTATATATACTTTATATGGGGTATGGCGGTCATAACGTTCTCCTTACTTTTATATACTTTATAGGGAGAATGGCGGTCACTAAGTTTCCCTATACTTTATATATACTTTATATAGGGAGAATGGCGGTCCACTAACGTTCTCCTATACTATATATACTTATATAGGGAGAATGGCGGTCACTAACGTTCTCTCTATACTTATATATACTTATATAGGGAGAATGGCGTCACTAACGTTATCCATGACTTATATAACTTTAACTAGGGAGTAGTGGCAAGCAATAGCGGTCACTAACGTTCTCCCTATACTTTATATATACTTTATATAGGGAGTATGGCGGTCACTAACGTTCT
>JAACNH010002374.1:0-41000 GCA_019447015.1 Hymenochirus boettgeri
GGGGGTAAATCAGTCAAATTAATCCCCAACAAAAGATAAGGGTTTGCCTTATGACATGTGAATTTCAAAAGGTCAACTGACCCTCAGGAACACAAAGAGAAGATTATTAAGTTGCCAATCTGTAGACGTCAGGTGGAATTTAAAACCTTGTTCTAGATGTGTAGCTGATACATTGTAACGGCGGAGAATTTCTTTGAACTCGCATCTCACAAAGAGAGATTTTACAGGCAGTGCAATGTAACAGGATAATCATTGTCATATTTTGTAACCGATTAACTTTAAACTGCTATTAAATAATGGAATGGATTTTATTATTCTTTTATCTAAATATTCCATAACTGTTCAGAGATCCAGAGTCCCAGATTACATCAGGCGTTTCAACAGAGATTGTGTTGAAAAAGACAGTTACATGATCACCTCGCCTTAAAGTCGACCGTCTATTGCTTGTAGTATCTTAGGGCGATACACATAATAACTGTGGTATCGGAAACTTCAGATACTGCAGGTTATCATTAAATTGGGTTCGGTCGTATAATAATATTGCAGACAAACGCAATCACATGTATAGGGCAGCAGATGATACAATCGAAATCGGAATTTTACAATGACGTTTACGATCTTAAAGGCACGGTATTATAAAATAGGTATACCGTGCCTTTATAAATATGGACCTTATTTTTTAAACCAAGAGGATAATGTACTTTTTATTGCAATATTGTAAATGAATTATGATACTGTATTTAACAATTATTTCCATACGAAGAGGGACTTGTTTATTGCTATTATCTAGGGCTGAAGAACAAACCTGCTGAAGTCAGTAAGAAACAAGCTAAAGCCATAGGAAAATGAATCTCAAGGTTTCATATCTTAGAAACCGTATGACACAAGGCAGAGTGGGTGGGCCAGATGTAGAGATTGGGGAATTAGCAGACAAATAATCCAATAGGGAAATTCATTAGTTTTGACTAACAAGTTTTAATTAGGAAACTATCTAAAAACAATAGTGGTAAACACACTTCACAGGTCTGTATAATTAGCTTATCCATTCACATGAACGGCTAAAAATCTAAATGCCCTATGACACATGATGACATATCAATGTGTCAACTGAAGTACACAAAGGAATCCCACTCAGCAATATGGAGGACATGCTAACTACTTATGAAGGTTCTCATCCATCCAGCTGGTAATCTGTTTTAGTTAGATAATGGGCGGTTCTCATTCCAGGTCATGGTATATCTGTGTTATTCAGTTATCAACTGGACTGGTTAATCATCCAGGTATGGTATATCTGGTTATTCAGTTAGTCAACTGACTGGTCTCATTCATCCAGGTCATGTCATCTGTATTCAGTTATATCAACTGGATGGTTCATTATCAGTCAGTCTTCTGTGTTATTCAGTTATATCAACTGGACTGGTTCTCATTCATCCAGGTCATGGTTGTCTGTGTTATTCAGTTATATCAACTGGACTGGTTCTATTCATCCAGGTCATGGTCTATCTGTGTTATTCAGTTATATCAACTGGACTGGTTCTCATTCATCCAGGTCATGGTCCGTCTGTGTTATTCAGTTAGATCCAACTGGACTGGGTCTCATTCCTCCAGGTCATGGTTTATGTGTTATTCAGTTATATCAACTGGACTGGTTCTCATTCATCCAGGTCATGGTCTTCGTGTTATTCAGTTAATCACTGGACTGGTTCTCATTCATCCAGGTCATGGTCTGTCTGTGTTATCAGTTAGATCAACTGATGGGTCTACATTCCAGTCATGGTATATCTGTGTTATTCAGTTATATCAACTGGACTGGTTCTCATTATCCAGGTCAGGGTCTATCTGTGTTATTAGAGATCAAACTGGAATGGTTCTCATTCATCCAGGTCATGGTCTATCTGTGTTATTCAGTTATATCAACGGACTGGTTCTCATTCATCCAGGTCATGGCTCTCTGTGTTATTCAGTTATATCAACTGGACTGGTTCTCATTCATCCAGGTCATGGTCTATCTGTGTTATTCAGTTAGTCAACTGGATGGTTCTCATTCATCCAGGTCATGGTCTATCTGTGTTATTCAGTTATAAACTGGACTGGTTCTCATTCATCCAGGTCATGGTATATCTGGATTAGTTTATATCAACGGACTAGTTCTCATTCATCAGGTCATGGTATATCTGTGTTATTCAGTTATATCAACTGGACTGGTTCTCATTCATCCAGTCATGGGAATCTGTGTATTCATTTATATCAACTGGACTGGTTCTCATTCATCCAGGTCATGGTATATCTGTGTTATTCATTATATCAATGGACTGGTTCTCATTCATCAGGTCATGGTATATCTGTGGTATTCAGTTAGATCAACTGGACTGGTTCTCATTCATCCAGGTCATGGTCTATCTGTGTTATTCATTTATATCAACTGGACTGGTTTTCATTCATCCAGGTCATGGTCTATCTGTGTTATTCAGTTATATCAACTGGACTGGTTCTCATTCATCCAGGTCATGGTCTATCTGTGTTATTCATTTATATCAACTGGACTGGTTTTCTCATCCAGGTCATGGTCTATCTGTGTTATTCAGTTATATCAACTGGACTGGTTCTCATTCCTCAGGTTATGGTATATCTGTGTTATCAATTTAGATCAACTGGGACTGGTTTCTCATCATCCAGGTCATGGTATATCTGTTTATTCATTTATATCAACTGGACTGGTTCTCTCCATCCAGGTCATGGTATATCTGTGTTATTCAGTTAGATCAACTGGACTGGGTTTCATCATCCAGGTCATGGTAATCTGTGTTATTCAGTTATATCAACTGGATGGTTCTCATTCATCCAGGTCATGGTCTATCTGTATTCAGTTAGATCACTGGACTGGTTTCATTCATCCAGGTCATGGTATATCGTGTTATTCAGTTAGATCAACTGGACTGGTCTCATTCATCCAGGTCATGGTATATCTGTGTTATTCAGTTATATCAACTGGACTGGTTCTCATTCATCCAGGTCATGGTATATCTGTGTTGTTCAGTTAATCAGCTGGACTGGTTCTCATTCATCCAGGTCATGGTATATCTGTGTATTAGTTAGATCAAAATGGACTGGTTCTCATTCATCCAGGTCATGGTATATCTGTGTTATTCAGTTATATCAACTGGACTGGTTCTCATTCATCCAGGTCATGGTATATCTGTGTATTCAGTTAGATCAAATGGACTGGTTCTCATTCCTCCAGGTTATGGTTATATCGTGTTTTCAGTTAGATCAACTGGATGGTTCTCATTCAATCCAGGTCATGGTATATCTGTGTTATTCAGTTATATCAAATGGATGGTTCTCATTCATCCGGTCATGGTCTGTTCTGTGATTCAGTTATATCAACTGGACTGGTTCTCATTCATCCAGGTCATGGTATATCTGTGTATTCAGTTATATCAATGGACTGGTTCTATTCATCCAGGTCTAGGTATATCTGGGTTATTCAGTTAGATCAACTGGACTGGTTCTATTCATCAGGTCATGGTCTATCTGTGTTATTCATTATATCAACTGGGAATGGTTCTTATTCATCCAGGTCATGGTATATCTGTGTTATTCATTTATATCAACTGGACTGGGTCTCATTCACCCAGGTCATGGATATCTGTATATTCATTATATAAACTGGACTGGGTCTTCATTCACCCAGGTCATGGTAATCTGTATTATTCAGTATATCAAACTGGACTGGTTCTCATTCATCCAGGTCTGGTATATCTGTGTTATTCAGTTATATCAATGGACGGGTCTCATTCACCAGGTCATGGTATACTGTGTATTCAGTTATATCAACTGACTGGTTCTATTCACAGGTCATGGTATATCTGTGTATTCAGTTAGATCAACTGGACTGGGTCTCATTCATCAGGTCATGGTATATCTGTGTTATTCAGTTATATCAACTGGACGGTTCTCATTCATCAGGTCATGGTATATCTGTGTTATTCAGTTAGATCAACTGGACTGGGTCTATTCATCCAGGTCATGGTCATCTGTGGTATTCAGTTATATCAACTGGACTGGTTCTCATTCATCCAGGTCGGATAATCTGTGTTATTCAGTTATATCAACTGGACTAGTTCTCATTCATCCAGGTCATGGTCTATATGTGTTATTCAGTATATCAACTGGACTGGTTCTCATTCATCCAGGTCTATGGTATATTCTGTGTTATTCAGTTATATCAAACTGGACTGGGTCTCATCCATCCAGGTATGGTATATCTGTGGTATTCATTTATATCAAACTGCGACGGTTCTCATTCATCCAGGTCATGGTATATCTGTATTATTCAGTTATTCAACTGGACTGGTTCTCATTCATCCAGGTCATGGTATATTTGTGTTATTCAGTTATATCAACTGGACTGGGTCTCATTCACCCGGTCATGGTATATCTGGGATATTCAGTTATATCAACTGGACTGGTTTCATTCCCAGGTCATGGTATATTGTAATATTATTCATCCAGGTCATGGTATATATCGTAATATTCATCCATCCAGGTCACAGTAATCTGTAATATCCCTCCAGTCATGGTAATCTGAATACTGTCATCATCCAGGTCATGGTATATCTGTGTATTCAGTTAGATCAACTGGACTTGTTCTCATTCATCCAGGTTATGGATATCTGTGTTATTCAGTTAGATCAACTGGACTAGTCTCATTCATCCAGGTCATGGTATATCTGTTATATTCATTAATCCAGGTCATGGTATATCTGTGTTATTCAGTTAGATCAACTGGACTTGTTCTCATTCATCCAGGTCATGGTATATCTGTTGTTATTCAGTTAGATCAACTGGACTTGTTCTCATTCATCCAAGTCATGGTCTATCTGTGATATTCAGTTATATCAACTGGACTGGTTCTCATTCATCCAGGTCATGGTATATCAGTTAGATCAAGTGGACTGGGTTCCATTCATCCAGGTCATTGTATATTCGTGATATGCAGTTAGATCACTGGACTGGTTCACTTTCATCCAGGTCACAATTTATCTGTGTTAAAGTTTAGTGTTTCTTAAAGATGTTTTGCTAGTCATCCGAGATCAGAATTGTACAAGAATCTTTTGGCAATAATACTCGACTGTGTGTCCCAATCAGCCTATAGACTGGTGTCAGGGACCTCCTGAATGCAAGTGTTGATTGCATTGTAGCTAAGAGGTTTTAGCAAAACTGCCCAGGGTAAAGAATTAAAACAGCATTGTAGTTGGCAGGACAATTGGCCCCGACCCTCAGGCACACACACACCTCTATTCAGGCCTAGGGTTTTTTATTTTGATATAAATAGCCTCCTTGAATCTCTTTCAACCCCATCCTGTTCCTTTGCCAAGATGTTAACATTACAAGGTATTTGATACAGAATTCAAAGAAAGAACCAAGGGGTACAGAGGAGTGCAACCACATAAACTGGACAACTGGTGTAGATGAGATGAGGACATAATTACCAGTGACTTAACATCTTCATGTTGTCTCAATGTAAGGCCATTGAATCCCCTACCCATCTATGTCTCCAAGAAAGAATCTAAATGGATTGAGTCAGGAATTATCCAGTTAACACATTGGATTCCAAAAGTTTCTCTCAAATTTCCCATCAAGCAACATTATTGTTCTTCTAAAGGTTACCGGCTAATGAGTATCAATTTCATGTGGCATTTGTTTAAATCCTTATTCAAAGTGTAAAAGAAAATAATTAACATAATTATGGAATCCATCTGGATGCGTATTTAATGTTGAGTGAGGTTATTAGCTGATAAAAAAAGAAAGGACACAGAGAGAGAGAAGAACAATACCCCAACAAGATGTCCCATGCTCTCTCCTTCCTGAAATGACATTATACACAGGGGGATTTCTAAATTGCTCCTCAGCTTTTGTCTGGCAAGGAAATATCTAACAGTTTGACAAAAATCGCAGTAGACTTGACATTTTACTCGTATTTTCAAGCCAAGGAGACATGGATAAGTCAGGAATTGGAAGATAGATGTAGTAACCTTGAGGGAACGGTAGACAAAGAGTTTGAAAGAATTTAAACTTTTAGCAAGGAAAACCAGAGAAAGCTTTTGGCGAGATCGGTGTAGAATTTCTTTTCTTTTTTCTATGTACCTATAACTTCAATATTTCATGCAATTATGCAAGTTAATTAAGAAAGGATATTCAGCATTCCGTCCTCTGTAATCTCGCTCTCTCAGAAATATTGAACGACGGGCTTTGTTCATTATGAAATCGGTAATTTAAGGAACACAAAGTAAACTATTACAACTCGGGTGCTCATTATGATGTATCGTTTGAAAATGTTCTGTGCATGAGAGTGAATTTTTTATTCCAGTAGAAGAGCAAATATTCTACGAATGCAAAAAAAAAAAAATGTATGAAGGACCAGTAGGAACAGTTTATTCTTTTATGTGTTATTATTTTATGGTGCTATTAATTGTCAAATACCAGATTGAAAGATATCCTGTTATTGGATGCTTGGACTTGGTATTGACATTCTAATATTTGAGATGGAAGTTGAGGAGAGTTCTTCAGGACAGCAGTACACTGGTGACTTTTCTTATTTCTTTCTGATTGATAAAGAGATCAATTAAGGGTCAATAAGACATCACCCATACACTATTGTCTACTATATAATATTAGCAATGTGACTGTATTTCTTTCCTTCTTTTTCTTCCTTGGTGTGTAAGGTTATGGGGTTCCTATATAAATGAGTCAGTCTAATTATTCAGGGCAAGGGACTGGTTACAGGGCTGACACCCAATGAGGCAGCTTGAAAATCGCAACTTCCTGTTACAACAGATCAATGGCGGCACCTCCTGCACTGCCGAGTCGTCACCATAAAGACCCTTGAGAGGGAGCAGCACCATTGGTGATGTGGCTCTGGGCGACACATGAGTGAACAATGTTCAAACATGGACATTGTTTTAAATGGATCACTTAAAAATGTTGGCGATGCCTCCAGCAAGGCTATTTGTTGGACCCAAACATTGTTGTTGGCTGTTAAGACATAATGATGGATTTCCACCAAATTTTGCAGACGTAATATAAGAACATCTCTTACAGAGAGGCGACGGGAGCAGAAATATATAATTGTTTCTATGGTTGTCCAGTGATCTCAGATGGGCATCTCTGTTTCAGCACAAGCAAAGAAACGGTGAGGGCCACACTGAAGTGTGAATCAAATCTTATTAAATCACAAGCACACGACACCTGATGAAAGGGAATAGTGATCCCTGAAACGTCGTGTGCTTGTGATTTAATAAAGATTTGGTGATTGACACGTTCATGTGTGACCCTCACAGTTTCTTTGCTTGTGCTATAGTTATGGTCGTTGGTAGAGGGTCCTGGTGAGGGAGAGTGCCTAGGCCCAAAAACCAACATTGCTACATATTTGTTTCAGGCATCTCGGATAAAGGACAAATAAACCCTTCCATATTAGATAGAGATCTCTATCTAATCTTTCATCCCCCCCTGATGTGGCATTGCCAATTATAAAACACGTAAAAAATAAATGTCCCCGCGGCTGAGCGCACAAAAAAGTTGTGTGTAAACAAGGGAGTCACTGTGGGGAATCATGTTGAAATTAAGATTTCTTATTCCCTTTTTCTGCTGGTGAAGAGGAGGAAGAAAATATAATAATCCATTTAGCAAAAGTGAAACACTAGAGACAAGAAAAAACAAATAGCCGCTGCCTTTCAAAGGGCAGACAGAAAAATGTGTAAGGCCAGCAAATAACGGAACGGACATTCTTGTTAGAGGCACGGGCCTGGTGGGACATGGGGGGAGAAGGTAGCCATTGGGGAGCCATTTTATCTTTTCACAACAAAGATGGACGTACCCTCGCCTTCTTATGTGGTCACCTTCCTTTAGCAAGAGAGTTTATTATTAATTTTACCTAATAAAAAAAATATTCTAATTATTATAAATTTGGCTTAAATAGGATTAAAAAATCCATAGGTGGTTAGGTCACGTGTAAAGGGCATTTCTAATCCAATGTAGGTTTTACATTTTTTTTTTATTTCTGTTCAAATATTTTTTTTGTTTCATGAGCATTATGTAACACATCAATTAGGTTTATGAAATCATAAAGTATATTTCTTTCCAACCAACATAGAAAAAAGGATAACAAGAAAATAAAAGGGAAAAAAAAACATAAATACAGTGTCCACAGTCCATTTCAACTTACGGTTACATTGCTGTATTAAAATATTACCAATAAATATTTCTACTTATTATTGCCATTATTCTGATGGTTAAGACATATACAGGGTTATTCATAAAAGTTCTATTGTTTAAATGGTGCTAACTTTGCCCCAACCAATCTGTTAGCTTTCAATGTTAAATAAAATCTGATTGGTGGGGCAAAATTAGCACCATTAAACAATAAGAATGTTTATTAATCTCCCTTTTAGTTCTTTTCTGTATCTTATTTTAGCTACTGTTAGCAAGGAATATCTTACCTAATTTCAATTCTTGTTAGGTCCAGTTTGCAATAAATAGCATTATGCAATATTGCCTAAGCCGGGCTGCTAGTCATGTGTAAAACCGTGGGTAAAGAGGGAGCAAAGATGGCAGCCCTTATGGGGCAAGTTTAAACCATGTATCCTCACTGCCATTGGGCTGTGTGCAGCATCTAAATACAGAAAATAATTTCATTCGCCAGTCTCATTATTTTAGAAGAGAAGTCAGGATAAAAACCATTTTATTCATAACACTCATTAAATTACAGGAAAACAGCCATTTTTATATCCAGGGGTAATGAATGCAAATATTTATCAGCGCCGCACATAGGAGCTCAAATGTAAATTCTCTGTGTTTTAACGATGATATTAATTTAAAGCTAAAAATAATCCCACAGTGGTGTGGGATATGATTAGATTTGGTATGGGACTTATGCCTCGTCCTTGTTAAACTGTACAGTTAGGATGAAAGGGTTTTTTTGGTCTCTGAATGGAACATTGTATCACTGACTTATACAGTCCATTAACGAGCAAAGCTTTCTGCTACAGAAATAGGTTTTAGTGTCTCACATAACAATCATAGCAAGGGACGTAAATGTTCTTCCAAACCGTTCCTCTATTGCAGTTTGGATTCTCAAAATGTTTCAGACCGTGGCACGGTTGGCAATGCTGTTTTTTCACGGCACACCTGTGTACATATGTTGGATAAGCCTCATTATCCGGCAGCCCCCTAAAACCTAGTTTTCGTATTATACTCACCATTTTATCTGATGCTCATAAGGATTTCCAACTCCCGATCACCATGCAGCTTGCCGCCTAATGCTAATGGGTAGGGAACACCAGTCTAGGTTTATGACGGGTGACCTCACGGCATGGCTGACGGCCCTACTTAAGAAGCATTTGATTAAAGTCTGGTTTTGGATTAAAAGTGAGTAGAAAACCCATGGTAAGGAAAGAGGGGTTAGGGTCCTACCATAGGTGTATTAGTTGAGGGTGGGGGGTGTGTTGTAGTAAATGTAATTGTCCTTTAATGTTGTAATTACCCAACTTGTCTGACTTTGCAATGTATATTGAATCAAAGTTGAGAAAGCTCTTCTGGTTATTAAAGATTTCCTCTACTTAAAATTTTGGCTCTTTCTGGCTCTTTGAAGGCACTCCCATTGGGAAGCCCTGATATGGAGGTCTTCTTCTGGATTTCAAAGGATCATTTGAACGAGAAGCCAGAGAAAATAATTCCCCTACTTACCTAAAATGTTTCCGATTATTAGATTTCAACTTTTTACATCCCTCTGTCTGTCATTCACACCTGGTTTTACCGAGTACACCAACAATGTCTTATCGCATATGTTTACAACTGTTACATTGTAACAAACTAAAATACCCTTTTTGATTTCAGGGCTTCATACTAAATACATTGGTATAGGCCTCTGGACTGGTTGTTTTGTTACAATCACAGGCTAGTCCAAAAGTCAAAGAATTTAGCACACCAATATATAGAAAATTGGGTCGTTGTACATCCATATTTAAAGATGTGCAAAAGAGACCAAAGCTAGTAATACATAATAACAAATAGATTCAGTGACAACAAAACATTCCTATTGCGCCCATATCTGGCCACCTCCATAAGGTTGCTACTCAAACAGTTGCTAAACCCTGGCTTAATAAAAACAATAGTTAATAAGTTGGGCAAATTATTTAAGTCCAGTCACCACGTCAAGGTTGCTTTCTTTAACTGGGTCCTAACCCTACTGGGACTTGCCTTCTTGGTAATGGAATTGTACTCCACCAGCGTAGGTCATGCTGCTCGTTTTGAGCAACACAGTACTTTAAAACTAGAGACTTCGCTTCAAGCATCCCGGCACCAGGGAGAATCTGTCAGCTCATTCAGGCCAAAAGCAAGTCCCGTAGGTTTGGACCCAGGTTAAATAAAGCAAATTGACGTGGTGACTGGACTTAAAATAATTTGCCAACTTATGAAACTAATTGTTTTATTTATCCAGGGTTTGCAGACTGTTTGTTAGTAGAACCTTAGTGATGCGCCATATGCAATTAGAATGTTGTGCACTAGAATTCTGTCCTTGTATATAAGATAGGTTTCAGATATGTTTGTTTTAAGTTCTCCCCGTTTTCAGTGGTTTATAGCATGGGCTGATAGACTTTTTATTATATTGTGCCTTGTTTCTTCCAGAGGAACTGAAGACGCCCAGAACGACTGTAGTATTGGATTGAGACAAATAAGAGAGACTCCTGTGGTTCATAAAGATGGGGTTCGAACACAGTAACCAAGAGGGACTGATACGATCCAGGTGTCACGTGTGGCGGGAGAGCGGCCACAGCTCCCGCTAGGGCCCTTGGCTTTTGGAGCACACGTCGAATCAATGTGGGATGGTAAGTGTGATCTCCTACATTCTGTTGAAGGTTCTCATTCATCCAGGTATGGTATATCTGTTGTATTCAATTATATCAACCAGGACTTGAGTTTAGTTCTTGAAGACGTTTCGCTAGTCATCCGACTGGCTTTCCAATTCAGAATGATTGTACAAGAATCGTGGCAATTATGTACCTGGAAAATCTCAATTAGCATATCACAGCCAAGTGTTAGGGCGTGATTAGATATGGGCTAAGAGGTGTTATAGGAACGCCCAGAGTAAGGTGTCAAAACAGCATGTACATGGCAGACAGATGGTATTTGATGTTTGACTCCCACCACCCTTAGATCACAAGCTGGGTGTCATCAGAACCCTGCAACACAGAGCTGAGAATATCCCCCACGACAGAGGCGAAGGCCAAAGAAATGAAACATCTCAGAGGAGCCCTTTAAAACTTGTGGTATCCAGACGGGCCTTTGTCAAGTAGAAGGAAAGAAAAGAAACACGAATACCAACAGTTGAAGGGGAGGGAAAAGCAAGACAGGAGGAAGAAAACATGGTCATCCCATATGTAGCAGGGGTCTGCCGAGAAAACTAAGAAGAGTTTTCAAAAACACCGTATCCCTGTCTCGCTTTAAAACCGAGACAACACGCTGAGAGGGCAGCAATTGGTACATCCGAAAGACCCCATACCTAAACACAAGAAAAGCGACATCATATAATGCGTGCAGTGCAGTGAAGAATGCTCGATTTGTATGTGGGGGGACCAAACAGCAACTGCATCAACGTATGGCCCAGACAGAACAGCCAATTCCTCGGGTCAGGACTCAGCCGTGTACTGCATCTTAAGGATAAAGGACATACCTTTGAAGATTGTAATGTTAACATATTGCAAAGGAACGTGACTGGTTCAAGGAGGTGTTAAGGAGGCCATTATGTGAAAATAAAGAAACCAAGCCTAAATAGGGTGGGGGGGTTCGACACCATCTGTCTGCCATGTACAATGTGTTTTTACACCTTACCCTGGGCGTTCCTATAAATCTTAGCACTATCTAATCACGCCCTTAACAATGGCTGTGTGATATGCTAATTGGGATTTCCAGGGTACATAAGTGCCCAAGATTCTGTACAAGTCATTATGAATTGAGAAAGCAGTCGGTATTACTAGCGAAACGTCCTTCAAGAAGACTAATCGATTGCTCCCACTCCGGTTGATCTAATTGAATACAACGATATGATTCCTACATTCTATGTGGTTGGTCCTATCTGCTTCGACAAAAATAGGAACCAGAACTCTAATTCTCCGGCATCGAATGATCAGGTCAACAAAAGGGGAGAACCCCTGTTAGTGTTTTCAGATGTAGAAGCACCAAGTGTTTTCAGGGGGATTATACCACCCTTCCTCAGGGGATAAGGTTATCCCTGGAGGGAATATACATGCCGTATGGCCAAGTTCCAGTTTATTATATACATGCTCTATGGCCATGTACCAGTTTATTATATACATGCCGTATCGCTATGTACAAGTTTATTATATACATGCCGTATGGCCACACACTAGTTTATTACATACATGCCGTATGGCCAAGTACCAGTTTATTATACACATGCCGTATGGCTACGTACCAGTTTATTATATACATGCCGTATGGCCAAGTATCAGTTTATTATATACATGCTGTATGGCAACATACCAGTTTATTATATACATGCCGTATGGCCAAGTGCTAGTTTATTATATACATGCCGTATGGCCATGTTCCAGTTTATTATATACATGCTGTATGGCCACGTACCAGTTTATTATATACATGCCGTATGGCCAAGTTCTAGTTTATTATATACATGCCGTATGGTCAAGTTCTAGTTTATTATATACATGCCGTATGGCCACGTACTAGTTTATTATATACATGCCATATGGTCACATTCCAGTTTATTATATACATGCCATATGGCCATGTACCAGTTTATTATATACATGCCGTATGGCCAAGTTCTAGTTTATAATATACATGCCGTATGGCCACATTCCAGTTTATTATATACATGCCGTATAGCCACATTCCAGTTTATTATATACATGCCGCATGGCCACGTTCCAGTTTATTATATACATGCGGCATGGCCACGTTCCAGTTTATTATATACATGCCGCATGGCCACGTTCCAGTTTATTATATACATGCCGCATGGCCACGTTCCAGTTTATTATATACATGCCGCATGGCCACGTTCCAGTTTATTATATACATGCCGTATGGCCACGTTCCAATTTATTATATACATGCCGCATGGCCACGTTCCAGTTTATTATATACAATCTGTATCCAGCCAGAGTGAATTGTAAATGGGTGAATTTCACATTAAATTTAACCCTCTGAATAACCATATGTCAGTTCATTAATACGGCTGTGTACCATTGTGATTGGCCATATTGTGGCAGTTATCATGCCCAGGTCCCTAGTCACACTGCTCAACTTCATCACTTGAGAGACTATCCAGCCTGACCGCACCCCTTCGTCGTAGCTCTGCCCTCCCTCGGACGCTGCTCCTCCCTCGGCGCCTGCGCAGTCCCCCGATCTTTTCCTGTGAGGCTCAAACATGGCCGAGATCCTGCGGCCAAGATGCTGATATTTCCCGCTGGGAGGAAGGGGGAGGATAGAGTGCAGCCATGGCCCGGCTGGCCGACTACTTCATAGTGGTGGGATACGACCATGAAAAGACTGGTAAGTCAGTGTGAGGAGGAGGGGGTGCGATAGGCATTGTGGGTAACCATCCTGGGATTTCCCCCCCCCTGCAGTCATGCATATGGAACGGCCCACCTATCACTGCTGCTTAAATTGGGATGTACCGTGATTTCAACTGGGGGGTTTGGTTTATCTAGTTGGTCTGTCAACCCCCTAACACCAACACACATCCTCCGTGTCTCCCCTAGGAGGGAAAGGGTTAACGGTGTTATTACGTACCCCCAGGAGGGAAAGGGTTAACGGTGTTATTACATGTCCCCAGGAGGGAAAGGGTTAACGGTGTTATTACATGTCCCCAGGAGGGAAAGGGTTAACGGTGTTATTACATGTCCCCAGGAGGGAAAGGGTTAACGGTGTTATTACATGTCCCCCAGGAGAAAGGGTTCCGGTTGTTTTACATGCCCCAGGAGGGAAAGGGTTAACGGTGTTTATACATGCCCCCCAGGAGGGAAAGGTTAACGGTGTTATTACATGCCCCAAGGAGGGAAAGGTTAACGGTGTTTTTTACATGCCCCAGGAGGGAAGGGTTAACGGTGTTATTACATGCCCCCAGGAGGAAAGGGTTAGGTGTTATTAACTGCACCCCAGGAGGGAAAGGGTTAAGGGTGTTATTACATGCCCCCAGGAGGGAAAGGGTTAAGGGTGTTATTACATGCCCCCAGGAGGGAAAGGGTTAAGGGTGTTATTACATGCCCCCAGGAGGGAAAAGGGTTAAACCCCCCCACCACCCCACCCCCCCGCGTGATGACATGCCCCCAGGAGGGAAAGGGTTAACAGTGTTATTACATGCCCCCAGGAGGGAAAGGGTTAACAGGGTTATAACATACCGCCAGGAGGGAGAGGGTTAACCATATTAGAAGAAAACAACGTACAGGGCCGCACTCCAAATAATATATTTATTAGTGACCACACATCATATCACAACGTTTTGGGGGGGAAAATAGCGTGATCACCTGAGGAACACGCTATTTTCTCCCCCGAAACGTTGTGATATGATGTTTGGGCACTAATAAATATTTTATTAAACAAATTATTATTTGGAGTGCGACCCTCTACATTTTTTTCTTCTGATATATGCTATCCACCAAGGGTTGGATTTTTGAGGAGTAAGCACCCACACTTGGAGTGCAGAGGACTCTATACCTTTGGATTGCATTAACCATATTATTACATGCCCCCAGGAGGGAAAGGGTTAAATATATTATTACATACCCCCACAAAGGAATAGGTTAACACTCTCCCTTACAGTTGTTATGGTCTCCCATGCAGGGTGATCTATCTATAACCCCCTCTAGTAGGGAAACGGTCAACCATATTATAACATACCCCCAGGAGGGATTATACCCCCAAGAGTTAACATTATAATTATTGCATTCCTCCAGGAGGGAAGTGTAATCCTGTACACCCACCCACCCATTTAATAAATGTTTAACCCATCTTTGCTATCCTCAGGGGAGGGAATGTCTGTTTACTGGGTATAAAGTGTTAATAACTACCATGATAACCCCCTCTTTCCATCTCTCATCACCCATTGGAAAAGTTAATTCTTTGCTGCTCCAAAGTTATCTGTGAACATCTGTTAACCCCTATGATTGGTCAAGGGATCCCTATTGTCATCTATTCAGGTGTCTGCATCTTGCCCCTTTATCTCTATAATTCATATCTAAGTTCCTGTCTCACAGCAGGTGTCAGGGTGCTACTTGTCACATTTTCTGCGCTTTACTTTTGCTCTAGTCTAATGGGCAGTGTTATAAAAGATGTTCAGCCCTGACCTGGTTTCCATGGGATGATGGGACTTTTCATTTGCTAATGAACAGTCCTTTGAGCTGTCTAGAAAGTGAGTTTGGTTTTGTTTAGAAAAAAGTGAGGAATTTGGTTGTTCTGATGGTATCCCTTTTACTCAGATAAGCAATTATTACACCATTGATTATAGCAACCCCTCTCATTAGAGTCAATGATGGATGCTGGGAATAGTCACTATGTTACAGCCTATGCAACAATGTTTTACTATACCTGCAGTAACCTTTTTTTAATTACACTGGTTATTAAGTTTAATTACCACAATTAAACCAGTTTGTAAGTTTTTTAATTGGCCAACTTATCTTTCTCTGGCTCAGTATGTATAACTGTACCAGGGAAGCATTCTCTTATATAATAAGTATTAAAATGCCCGTTCCTGATGGTAATTGTCCTGTAATAGTTACAAGTTCATTTCCATATAGAGGAAAGTTCAGGGTTCAAACTAAGTTCCTGATTGGTGAAACCTATGATGCTTTTTGCCAATAATTGCCCATCACGTCACCTAATACAAACCTAAATACAGCCATTGTGTCGCCATATAACAAGGTATTCCTGTCGTTTTAGTAATTCTTAACTTGAAAACACCTTTCTGAATTAAAGCCTCCCAGTGGCTTCAAACCTTTATTTTCTCCTCAAGTCACCGTCTAAGGGCTTGTTCACACTAGGAACGGACAAAAAAAGCACCTTAACGCAACCTTTTAACACATTTTTGTATCCGTTGCTAACCTTTTGCGTGAGTGTTCTCATCCTTTTGCGTCTATTTTTGTGTCTACATTCTTGTCCGTTGCGTTAGAACGCATTTTTTTCAATTTTAAGGGGGCATGACCAAAGAACACTGATGTCACAGGAACTCCCAGGCATCCCTTTTTTGAAGAATGGATAGAAACGCAAAATGCAAATGCATTCTAGACGGACAGAAATGCGTGCAGCGGTGCGTTTTTTAAACGGACTGGAACGGAATACAATGCAGCAAGTGTGAATGATATTCTGAAATCCTATAGGGTTTTACTGTCTGTCCGTTTTTTAAAACGCACCTGCGTCTGAAAAACGGATACAAACTGATCAACAAACGAGCCAGACAGTTCTTCTGGGATAAAAAGCGCAATCAGAATTCGGCACATTATCTGTGCGTTACCGCGCATTTGTGCTGCGATTTCCTAATATTATTGGAGCACCATGTGGAGCATCCATTGTTGTCTTTAGGAATCCTGGTGAAAAGGAGTATGGGATATAGGATGTCTCCTGCAAGTGAAACCTTGTTATACTGTACAGAGATGACTTTTCTACTTTAGTTCTCCTTTAATAACAAAACGAATAGGCGATACTTCTATATATTGTACTTATATACTTATAAATGTACTTGTCACTGAGATCTGTATAATAGCCAATATGCAAACTATGCTTTGCCCAGTCTAGTTATCTTGATATATATCCATTTTATATACAGACCAATCTGCAAGAATTGTAACGTGTTATGTCTGTTAATATGTTCCCTCTTTCTGTCATTTTACACCCACAGCTTAGCATCTCATTGGCTCCTATGATGTTGCCACGGTGATTCCTCTGTAATATTTTTTTTTTTTTTTTGGAGCTTATGACTAGTTGGAACCTTAAATAATCCACTTCCGCCCCTCACTGCCGGTGTTAAAAAAACGGGAAAGAGTTATTTTTTCTTTTATAAAGTTACGATGTGATGAAACGTTTCCGTATGTTGATAAATTGTTTCTCACATGCGTTAATACTGACCATTGGCCTCTAACTATAAAAAGGTACCATTTTTGGCAAAATTTCATATAATGGACAATATACCATGCAGTTAATCTGTGCAGCCTGCCACCATTTGATCCACAAACTGGTAACTCATTGCGGCCTAGTGGTTGGGGACTACTAATGTAGAGAATACACCAGCCATTGGGACTGAGATTGCTTTAAATATGGCTGCATTTTGGTTTAAGTTTGAATAGTTCACTCCCAAAGTGAACTATTCCTTTAATGTATTAATTGAAGCTCGGGAGGTTAAGGAACTATGCCTTACCTCCCGTTCTTCAATCAATAGATCAGGATCTGGGAACAAAGATTCAAGAAACTTACCATTTCCATCGCGGCCACAGTGACTTGTCGTGACTGATTCCTAAAATCTGTTAAAAATTATGGTTCATGGCTTTTTTCTACCATACTTTTTTCTCCAATTTAAAATGTGATATTAAGTAGATGTGCAGCACAAATATATACAGTGCACTTTCAAGAATACATTTTTGAGTATTTTGTAACTTCACTAACCTTAATCTAACCAATCCAGGAATTTCTCTGTGTAGAAATAAATGTAAATCAGACTTCCTGTTTGCTGGACCCTGTAATAGTTATCGGGGCTGTCCCTTGACTTCTGGGTAAATCGAGTTGCTCATTCGGGATCTGAGCATGTTTAACCCACTGAACAGCCAATAAGGTAAAAATTACTTTTACAAACAACCTTTGCAGGACCTGAAATGACAGGATATTACTGACCACAGCAAAGCAAAAGATTAAGATGAAGAATGAGAATGTAGAATACTTAGATATATGGAATATAAATAATTAAAAGATTTTTTTTACACTGAACTTTCCTTTTAAATGATTGTCTTATTGGCTGTAACTAGTTGTTTTTTTTTAACACATCAAACTGCTTACGGTATTATCTATCCGGTAACTAACTATTGCAGTGGTGGCGGACCTATGGCACGTGTGCCAGAGGTGGCACTCAGAACCCTTTCTGTGGGCACTCATGTTTGTTATCGGAAAAGCAGAGAGACCTGGCTATTCTGGTAACAAGAGAGGTCAAACCAAGTACTTTAGCACACCAAGGCTGGCAAATGCCAGCATTCAGTAGGTGCAATCCTCCAAACACCCCCTACCCTGGGTTGATAGAATCCAACCGAAAATCAAAGTAAGAGGAGCACACTACATCTACTATGTAAAGCAGAAATCTTGTGTGTGTGTATGTGTGTGTATGTATGTATTTGCTCACCTCACAGCCACACCCCTGAATGACTCAACATAACGGGGACGCCCTCTAAAATGGCCGACGCCCATGAAGTCCAGTTTGACCAATAAAAATCCTGCACTTTACTTGCAGAGTGTGATTCCCCAATTCAGTAACTCAGATGAAGGGCCTGGGCTCTGTGTGCTGGCCGACTTCAACAACACAGACACAGAGTCCACTTCAGTGGCACAACAACAGCGTAATGTATGGCTACACAAATCAGAGAGCTGCACACACAGAACAACAGCTTCTATAACAGAGGGAACCAGACATTTCCCTTAGGGCTAGGCCGCACTAGCGCAATTTTTTTGCATTTGCGCATGCGATTATTAACCCTGGAAAGACTGTGTTGCTATCGGTGATATGAATCACATTTGTGGTTATTGTCATGCTAAAAAATTTAAATCAGAGCCTCCTGAAATGTGACCATGCCCCCAAATATTATCACGGCCACACCCCCATACATTACGGTCACGCTCATTCCCCAACCATCAAGGCCACGCCCCCAAAGATAACTGCCATGCATTGTAACCATGACCCCAAATGTTGGGACCACGCTACCAGGTATTGTGGTCACTCCCCAAACACATTACGGTCCGCCCCCATACATCATGGCCACACCCCCAAACGTCCCAGGTCTGTTCCAGAATCACACCCACATACACAAACATCCTGTCCATGCCACCAAACCTCACAGGCACACCCCCAAACACCACGCCCACGCTTTGAAACAGTGTGGCCATACCCCAGAATATCACGACTACCAAATGTCACATCCCAGCCTCTTGGACACCACAACATCACACAGACGACCCAGACCATCCACACCCTCGAATGCTGTGCCCCCACCCACCGCAACATCACAGACATTACCCATGCACCTATTCAAACCGGGACGGTTTTGGGGTATGGACAGGAATTACCTGCATTACCTGGACTTAAGAAACAGACATACACTGTCTGCATGTCACACACTTCACAGACAGTTACAACTAAAAGAACAAAGACATCATGGCACTTTCAATTCGGACCAGAAAGTAACTTTATTGATTGGGATCTATTAGTCAATATAAAGTGGTCCTTGTGCAAGGATAAAATGTGCAAACAAGGTGACATACTGCTAACAAATGTGCAAAAAAATAGAGCATGCTTGATAAAAACACACAACGCTCAGACAGCGCAAAAGAATGAAGCCCGACTTTAACAACACAGACAGAGCCGCACGTCACATGATCAGAGACACTGACGTCAGTCACTCAATTGCTGCGATTTTCAGTTGCAATCAACATGTTTTCCAAACGGCAAATTCCATGTAGCATTTTCACAAGTAGGTTCACCTCAACATTTGTATATTTACGCTCCAAGTGGAAAAACCGATAACGTTGTATATAAGGTTTTGCAATAAACATATGTGCTATATGTCCATCAAGAAATGTCACCTCCTCAAATCATATCTATAAAATACATGACGAACATTACCAACTGTGCACTTCTTTTTCCGCCTGTCTCTTCCATCTAAGCCACACACACACCTGCATGAAAAAAATACTATACCCACATGTGTACATGGGCAACGCCGGGTACAACTGCTAGTCAGTGTATAAAAAGTGTATAAAAATGTATTGTGCAAACAACATTCATTAATCGATTCGGTCTGCGTCTGTCTGTTTTTTGTAAAATAAAACCTCTGTATTCGTGTTGGCGCTATGCAATATATGTGGGTTTTGGGTTGCAGATTGGGCAAGCCTCTAGAAGGCTTGCCATCACTGGTCTATTGCTTACCCATTGGGGGGGTTTCACAAGGATGGAACGCCCTTAGATCACGTGTTTCTTCTAAATGTATAGCTGCTCTGTGTATGTCTCTATCCGCAGGCCATTGACTTTTGTTGCTTTGGATTTTACCTGTCGCACTGTAGTGACTGCTGGAAAACTATTAAGCTTTCCACTGCTTTACAGTAGATATCCTGACTGCGTGTTTGGTGTAAGCATGTAAATAGTTGCTGCCATATTGCTTGACTCAGGTGTGATTTCTACTGTTTGACCTAGATTGAAAGCAGCATCTTGTATCGCTGCATGGATGGCCCCTGTTCGTTAATGTAGCAAAATGGCAAGCCCCTCAATACAGGATCTGGACAGCATAGAAATGCTAATTATCTGATTTGATCTACATACGTGACTCCTGTCCCAGGCTTTCTAATTACATTTAAATAGACACATGCTGATTCCCTCGTTCTTGTCCATCTGGACGTCAAAAAGAGACGGGATTGCACTGAGGTCAGGCAGTGACGTCTGGTTTACTTTCTGTGGTTTTACATAAACCGATCAAACGTTACACAGCAAAAACTAATATCCTGCTGGCGACGTGGGGCCTTGGTGTGTTGGGTTTGTGTGTTGTATATAAACCAATAATGTTAACCCCAAACCTCACCATTAGGATTTTTCTTGTTACCCTGGGAAGCAAACAAACAAAAAAGTCTAGCAAGCGCCGTAATGCACGTATTTAATGAGAAAAATCCATTTATTTAAATTCCTTTTATAATTCATCATGAAAATTTAAAGGAAGATAAACGTTTTGTATTTTTGTTAACATTTTTTAATGCGTAATCTCCTGTTTACAGAATACTGTATATACATTTGATTCACACTCTGAACTCTAGTACATTTCTTTATACATTAAGAACTAAATATTCCAATCAATGTAGTTCAGGTGATAAGGACATGAACTGATGTATGTTGTCTGTTATATAATATTTGGTGCAATTGGAGACAATGTTCATCCTCATTTTCCCAAGGTACTCTGCTGGTTAGGCTGGGTACACACAAGCAGATCTCTCTGATGGCTAGGCCACACTGCTGTGTTTTTTTTTTGCGTTTGCGCACACTTTTTTCCATATAATTGAAAACGCGCGTTTTCGGGTGCGTTCCGATTACGATTTGCATTCCACATTTTATATCGCATTCGTTTTTCAGTAGTTAATTCCATTGCGCAAACGCAACGAAATTGCACATGAAATCGTATGCGATTGCGTTGCAGTGTGGCCGTGCCCTGATCGACCGATATTTCCGCATGTAGGACAGACAGGCTACCGCAAAAGGCTGCCCGTTTGGATGGATCAGACAAACGGCAATTAGACACTGTGATTAATCACAGCCGGTAGGGGACTGCACAATTGGTTGTGTCAAACGGTCTGCCATGGCTACTTTTGCTTTGAATGACCATGATTCGTCCCAGCTAATCACTCCATGGTGGTGAACAGTTGGCCAGGATGAAAAAATTGTATTGTGTGTTCCCAGCCTTAACACTTTTCTTGACAGACAAATCTTGGCTCCAGCCACATAAAGTGGAATTGGGTTGACATCACCAGCTGCAGAGGACTATGGGAAACAGGAAGCACCATCAGAATGATTAGAATTTTTAAGTAAGTATACATTAGCTGTTTGATTAAACGTGTACACCAGTGATGACCTTGTTTGCAGTAAGGATTGTACTGAGTTTCATAGAGTATACATATATATGCTTTAGTTGTCCTTATACGTTTTTGAGAGAACTTCTGTGCAGATATAAAATGCTCCACTATAAACAATGTGTGCAGGAGGATTAGGATAATGTTTTCCCTTTCGTTCACTAGTACAGTATGTCCACAATAATAATAATTACAAAAGGAAATGGTGGTCTCTGTAGATGTTGTGTCCAGTGTATGTGATTTGCACTTTGAGCGATTGTCCCGGAAATTCCTGTCGCGCTCGCATAGTCAATTTGGATTATTTAAACCTTTCGTTTCTCATTATGCATTTGAATCACGGAAAGCAGATGGGGTTTTAACAGATGTTTACAGATATCACACGAGGACATGGGAAAGAGCTTTCAGAGACCGAGATTTTATACTATCCTAGTGCAAATCGAACAACCTTGACACTTGGACACTCGTCCATGACCTGACACTGATTTGATGTAAAATAGACGGTATTAACACATTGCTAATCCTCCTTATGGTGTCGGATAAAAGATTTACTGGTTTTTTAGCCTTTGTTTTGTGTAATCTCCAGGAAAGCTCTCATTTTTAAGCTTAGGATAGGTTTCATATGGCAGATCTGTTTCAGATTCTCACTGGTCCAGTAAGTGGAGCCTAGTTCAGGGTACTTGAATGTTTCTAATATTTTGGGATAATCAGACTGCAATATTGGCTAAAATGTACCTTGTGACAATCATTTTCACAAGATTCTTCACAAAAAAATGGTCAAAAGAAGATCGGACATGTTAAATTTTGGCAAATGCGTGGTCTATAATAGGTTGTACAATCGGGTATATTGGCTTAAATTCCCGACTACAAATCGATAAACAGATTAAAAGTCAGGAATATTGGGCTTTGGCTGACTCTCGTGCATTAATAACATGTATTTTTTAAATAAAAATGTTATAATTCGCTACATAATGTGTTGAATGTCATGACCCAAGCCTTAAAAATGTGCATTATTTACTACTAGGTGGTATCTTTAATTCTCCTAAGCAAAGAGGAATGTATAATAACAAAAAACACTTTAAAGGGCATCTTCACCCTTAAAAAAAAACAAAACTGGCCTCTTTCCAGTTACCTGCTCTCATCAACCCAACTCAAACTGATATATTCAGCACTTCATAAGATGCAAATAATAGATATTTTAAGGGCAACTATAAATAAGTCATAAATAATGATTTTTTTCTCATCTTAATTTATAAATAAATAGGTATAAGTAGCACTTTCAGGGTTATTCAATAAAAGTTCTTATTGTTTAAAATGGTGCTAATTTTGCCCCAACCAATCAGATATTAGCTTTCAAATGTTAAATAAGATTTGATTGTTTGGGGCAAAATTAGCACCATTTTAAACGATAAGAACTTTTATTGAATCTCCCTGTTTGTATTGTGTGTTTTGTTGCTGCATGCCTTTAATCCAGTACTTGTGTGTTGCTCAGGTTCCGTATTCCCCTCGTTTAAAGGGCATGTCCACCCCCAAAACTAAAATTTAACCCCTTACTGGCCACATCAAGTAGTTTAAAACAATCCTTACCTTACATTCCTGCTCAAAATAGTTCCCCTGCTGTGCCCCTCCAAAGTCCAGGAAACTGCTGTGTAGGAGCAGTGTGTGACTCATGCTGTGCCTGAGACTTCCTCAACCTCATCAAGGTTGAGGCATGCTCAGTGCAGCCCTCCCTGCCTCTCAGCCAATCACGGACGCAGCTGCCGGTCCCGCTCCCTGCTTTCAATTCCATGCAAGCAGAGGGCCTGAACACTGCAGCAGGGGAGAGAGGGCAGGTAAGTAAGAATCGGGGGACTTTCTAACAATTATATTAATGCGGTTGGGGCTGGGGGAGCATGCCCTACCACATATCAAAAGTTAAATTTTGGGGTGGACATGCCCTTTAACCACTCCCCCTTCCATCAGACCAGACTTTTTTATGAGAGCAAGCATGCTCAGTAATCACTACGAGGCAGCACTGTTAGTGGGGATTTCATACTAACATACCAACTGTCAAACTGCATACCACATACCAAGTTTCAAAACGCCGGCACCATTCCAGCTACATTGAGTGCTCAGAGCAGAAGAGTTTATGATAATACAGCATTAAGAGCTAAAATGTAAGCGAGTTCAGATTCAGTATGTAAAGAAATGGGGAACAGATCAACAAAACAATGGTTCAGTTTATGGTAATTGGAAAGTCTGCTGGCACCGGGAAATTTACTGGTAATGGGAATGTCTGCTGGCACTGGGAAAGTTACTGGTATTGGGAAAGTCTGCTGACACCGGGAAAGTTACTGGTATTGGGAAAGTCTGCTGGCACCGGGAAAGTTACTGGTATTGGGAAAGTCTGCTGGCACCGGGAAAGTTACTGGTAATGGGAATGTCTGCTGGCACTGGGAAAGTTACTGGTATTGGGAAAGTCTGCTGGCACCGGGAAAGTTACTGGTATTGGGAAAGTCTGCTGGCACTGGGAAAGTTACTGGTATTGGGAAAGTCTGCTGGCACTGGGAAACTTAATGGTAATGGCAAAGCCCGCTGGCACTAAAAGAGTTAAGTTGCCCATACACTATTAAGATATTACATGTACATCTTATGTCTTTAGTACCAGGCATTTTTTTTTACCTTCCAATGCATGGGTTCTCCCTAGGGTCTTTTAGCCAGGCGGCCCACCCGGCTACTTTTTCATGCCACCCGGCTGGAAAAAATTTCTTAAGAGAACGCTTGTGATTTAAAAAAAAATTGGATGTACCGGTAGGTTTAATAGGCGTACCAATAGGTCAGTAAAAACTCCAAAAACTGACAAAACTGCCCAGTCCAGACCCTTTGTTTACACTTGTAAGCTTATTTTAGCACGTTAACTAGCTTTTCCAAGATCCCCAAGGCCACAAAAGGTTGGCACATGTATTTGTGCTGCCATTTTACATGGGTTACCTTCAGATGTTGTAGAACAACACTTCCCTGCAGATGTTGTAAAACTATATAATGAGCACCAACAAATTTCCTTGTCCCACCCCACCCGGCTACTTTTTCATGCCACCCGGCTTGTAAAAAATTCTGGGGAGAACACTGCAATGTTTCCACGATGGGCCTGTCTGGCCCATTCATTTTGCAATTGCAATAAAGCACAGGTCAGGCAGTTCCTTCTGCATTGTCTGGATGTTGCGGGAACATCAAAAGGAAGGGATCTCAAACTCCCCTAAACATCTCAATCTGTCTGTCCATCTATCCTTCTCTGTATATCTATCTTTCCGTCTGTCCATCTATCCTTCTCTGTATATCTCTCTTTCCGTCTGTCCGTCTATCCTTCTCTGTATATCTATCTTTCCGTCTGTCCATCTATCCTTCTCTCTAGATCTATCCTTCTCTGTATATCTATCTTTTCGCCTGTCCATCTATCCTTCTCTCTATATCTATCCTTCTCTCTATATCTATCTTTCTGTCTTGTCCATCTATCCTTCTCTCTATATCTATCCTTCTCTCTATATCTATCTTTCTGTCTGTCCATCTATCCTTCTCTCTATATCTATCCTTCTCTCTATATCTATCTTTCTGTCTGTCCATCTATCCTTCTCTCTATATCTATCCTTCTCTCTATATCTATCTTTCTGTCTGTCCATCTATCCTTCTCTCTATATCTATCTTTCTGTCTGTCCATCTATCCTTCTCTCTAATCTCTTTTCTGTCTGTCCATCTATCCTTCTCTCTATATCTCTCTTTCCGTCTGTCCGTCTATCCTCCTCTCTATATCTATCTTTCCATCTGTCCATCTATCCTTCTCTGTATATCTATCTTTCCGTCTGTCCATCTATCCTTCTCTCTAGATCTATCCTTCTCTGTATATCTATCTTTCCGTCTGTCCATCTATCCTTCTCTCTAGATCTATCTTTCTGCCTGTCCATCTATCCTTCTCTCTAGATCTATCGTTCCGTCGTCCATCTATCCTTCTCTCTAGATCTATCGTTCCGTCTGTCCATCTATCCTTCTCTCTATATCTATCTTTCCATCTGTCCATCTATCCTTCTCTGTATATCTATCTTTCCGTCTGTCCATCTATCCTTCTCTGTATATCTCTTTCCGTCGTTCCATCTATCCTTCTCTGTATATCTATCTTTCCGTCTGTCCATCTATCCTTCTCTCTATATCTCTCTTTCCATCTGTCCTCTATCCTTCTCTGTATATCTATCTTTCCGTCTGTCCATCTATCCTCTCTCTAGATCTATCCTTCTCTGTATATCTATCTTTTCGCCTGTCCATCTATCCTCCTCTCTATATCTATCTTTCTGTCTGTCCATCTTCCTTCTCTCTATATCTATCCTTCTCTCTATATCTATCTTTGTCTGTCCATCTATCCTTCTCTCTATATCTATCTTTCTGTCTGTCCATCTATCCTTCTCTCTATATCTATCTTTCTGTCTGTCCATCTATCCTTCTCTCTATATCTATCTTTCTGTCTGTCCATCTATCCTTCTCTCTATATCTCTCTTTCCATCTGTCCGTCTATCCTTCTCTGTATATCTATCTTTCCATCTGTCCGTCTATCCTTCTCTGTATATCTATCTTTCCGTCTGTCCATCTATCCTTCTCTCTAGATCTATCTTTCCGCCTGTCCATCTATCTTTCTCTCTAGATCTATCGTTCCGTCTGTCCATCTATCCTTCTCTCTATATCTATCTTTCCGTCTGTCCATCTATCCTTCTCTCTATATCTATCTTCATCAGTCTGTCCATCTATCCTTCTCTCTATATCTCTCTTTCCGTCTGTCCATCTATCCTTCTCTCTATATCTCTCTTCCGTCTGTCCATCTATCCTTCTCTCTATATCTCTCTTTCCGTCTGTCCATCTATCCTTCTCTCTATATCTCTTTCCGTCTGTCCATCTATCCTTCTCTCTAGATCTATATTTCCGTCTCTCCATCTATCCTTCTCTGTATATCTATCTTTCCGTCTGTCCATCTATCCTTCTCTGTATATCTATCTTTCCGTCTGTCCATCTATCCATCTCTCTATATCTATCTTTCCATATGTTTCCGTCTGTGGAAAGAACTGATTGAACTTCCCCTCCACGCGGCTCTGATCGTTCCACAGATTCCCCTTGGTTTTCCGATTAACTTAACAAACATTGTCAATGGTCGATCAGAAAAACGCCATACACAGGATAAATATTTTTAGCGATCCAATCTAATTTATCGGATTGCTTAAAATCCACCATGGATAACTAGCAAAACTGCGTTATTTTTATATATCAATTTAAAACCTTTAAGCATCAATACATCAGTCTAATCTA
Organism: Hymenochirus boettgeri; assembly: GCA_019447015.1. Taxonomy (NCBI): domain Eukaryota; kingdom Metazoa; phylum Chordata; class Amphibia; order Anura; family Pipidae; genus Hymenochirus; species Hymenochirus boettgeri. Next base: position 27,223 of record JAACNH010002374.1, read on the forward strand.
TACTGTAAAATGGCCACAGCTCTTGGTGGCATCGTATCTTCGGAATATCTCTCAACTGAGAATATTTTAATTCAGATAAAATCAAGGGAGTTTGCGGATTCAGTGACATTTCTACCACAATAAACAATAGAGAAGAAACACATTAGAATTGCAAGAGCTCAGCCCACTGGATTCCCTTTAAATAGTGTTCAGTGTGAAAGACACAATTACTAGTGTAAAGATTCACCAATGGTTTGGCTTTGGTTTAGGGAAGGCCCAGTTAATTCAGTGAGTCAGTGTCCTATGGGCAGGATTTCCTTTAAAACGAGGACAATACTTCCTGAGCGAGCTATGAATACTTTCCCTTTATTTGTATTTAAATGTAGTGTGTGCGAAGTTGAAATGCGCTTCCGATTATTCAGCCGTTACAACAGTCTTTATATTTTTTACAGCTTTCACGTTTTTGGTGAATAAGCCCCTTTGTGTAAGTTGTATAAGTTGTAGTTGAAAGAATGCATGGGTTTAAATAAAAAACAAAAAAGGATTATGACAATCCCGGTTTTGAGGCAAATATGACCGTTTTGAAGTTTTGTGGATCCAATGAACTTTTCGGGATTTTGCCAGCCAGAACTTTGTCAAAATTCAGTGTTGAAAACTCAGAGTCAAAAAGGTGAAAATCCGTGCAAAAAGTGGAAAATCTGTGTCAAAATTTGACGTGAAATTAATAAACTTAATTGGGTTCAAATTGATTTTTAATTCCGCAGAATTCCGTCACTGCTGGACGCATTAATATTCGGAAATGCACTGTGGATGCATTGTGTTTGTATTCCTTTTACCACTGCGCTTTTGATAGGGTGAACGTAGCCTGATCCGGCAGTGACCTGGGGGTGATTTTAAAACAATTATATTTTTCTGGAAGTGAAGCTTGTCTCCACCAATGGGGCCTTTATGAATCAGAACCAATATTCTATATCTATTCTATATATCGATGCTGTTGTTTGGGCAGCGTCTGTTGCGCAGATATTTTTATATGCGTACACATGGACAGAGATTTCTGTTGTAGAAAAACTTTGACACTTTAGGTGAAATGACCCTAAAAGGTAAACACGACGAGTGAAATAGTCTACTTATAACACGTGGGAGTTTAGTTGTTAAAATCCAGAAGGTTTTTTTAACAGATAATTTAAAGAGGCATTCGCAAAGATTTCCCTTCCGTGTAAACTACTTGAGATGTGTTAAGTGCTTCTATAATGGTCCCTAGGTGTTGGAAGAAAGGAGCAGGAGACCTACCAGTGTTAAATTCCTTATAAACCAATTTAAATCCGCGGGTTGTGGCTCGAAACACCCTGGGTTTCAGTAATATGGGGTCTGTCAGCAGTATGTGGTGTTAATTCTCTGTGTTTACTAAGTACGGGAAACAGATAGTTGGATCTTATCTTGGGGGTCTCTTATAGGACTCTTGTATTTATAGCTTGGAAAAGGGGATGCAAAATTAAATGATGGTTGCCTGTTTGCGGTGAACTTTTTAATTTAAAAAAAATAAAACCCAAAACAAATTGTTTAGCTGAATGAAATGTATTTACTCCGAATGATGTTTTTCTGTACCACGGACAAATCTCTTGGTAGATATTTTGACTGAGGCCACACTATGCCAGGGGGCAACCACTATACCTCCTGCTTGCGCTGCCGTCCGCGATTGTCTGCAATTGGAGCGCATCAGAGCCTTACTATTGTTTGTTTCCTTTTTGTCAGCAGTGATTTATTAGGAGGGCATAGAAACTAACAGCATTGATACATGGTAAACCCATTGGGTGAGGAATTGAGAAGGAGCTGCATAGATTTCAGCAGTTTCTTCTACTAAAAGTATGTTTTTATTTTGAACTATTCCTTTAATGCATTGATTAAAGACTGGGAGTTAAGGAGCTATGCCTTACCTTCCTTTCTTCTACAGTTTCTGTGGAGCCAGGAAGATAGAAACTTACTTTTTGCTTGATCCACTGCGGCCACACTGAAATTTTCATCCTCTTCCTGGTTCTGTTTAACTGTAGCACATTATCATGCAAGTGCGCTATAGTTGAACAGAACCAGGAAGTGGTCGGGACCTGTCAGTGTGGCCACGGGATTGCATGAAAAGTTTCTATCACCTTCATTCCTGGCTCCACAAAATTTGATTCAAGAATGGGAGGTAAGGCATAGCTCCTTAACCTCCCAGTCTTCAATCAATGTATTAAATAATTTTTCACTTAATTTAAGATATGCAGCCTGCATCTTGCATTCAGTCAATCAAGGTACCATACTACATTAAAGGGCAACTAAAGCCACAAAACAACACTGAACCAGAAGGCAGAACACCTTGATATAAAACAGTAATCTGTGCTTACCTCTCATTTTGCTCTGGGAAATTTACCTAAATAACATATGGTTTGTGCTTTACTTCTCAGCATTCTAGTGTCAGACAGTTTGTCAACACCATTATGTTCTGCACATGCTCAGTCCTTAGCTAGGGCAAACTTGTTAAGTTGGTCACATCCATTAATAATCTCTAGCCAATCCTTTTACAGGAGAGATAAAGCAAGGAACATGTGACTAGGCCAGGAGGTGTGGTCTGACACTGCACATACACACCAGATACTTCATCCAGTTCTTAACAGGCTTTATTTACTTTAACAGAGTTTACTAAAGTGGCATTTTATAGTTTATTGGTGTTTTAAGGGGGGTTGTTTTCAGATTCTGAAGTATAAAAAATTGGGTTTAGTTCTCCTTTAAACTTTTTACATACTCTGGTGTGTACATTTTGCTGTAATTGAAATGGTGATGGTTGGTATGTGTGAATTGCATGGTGGGAAATTCCCTCTTACAATGCTGCCTCATATGTAACTGAACATGCTTGCCCTTAATAGAAAGTCTGGTCAGATTGAAGGAAGGTGTCGTTAAAGAGGTGGGGGGATACTGAGTAAAGGGTACTTGTATGTAGTCATTTTAAAGGGGAAGTTCAGGGGAAAACATATGCTTTTAAGAAAAAAAAGAGTATTTTTTCATCCCAATCTGCCCATTCAGCATTTTGTCTGTTTATAAATAAATGCAACCAAAATAATGACTTCCTGTTTGCAGGACCCCTAGTAGAGACTGTTATGGTCTTGCCCTTGACCTAGCGCCTGGTTGATTCAGTTGCTCAGTAGAGATCTGAGCATCTTTGACCCATCCAACAGCCATCTGTAGAAATTACGTTAGGAACATTCCAAGAGGAAAAAGAAGGGCGTTACAACACCTAAAATGTCAGCTCACTAATGTCAACAGTAGGAACAGCAAAGGGTATGAAATCAACTGATTTTTCAAAATGGAGAGAATATGTATAACTAAGTATGTATTACACAAACTAACAATTTAAAAAATACTGATCATTTCCACTGAACGGTCCCTTTAAAGTTAAAGGGCATGTCCACACTTAAAACAAAAAATTGGTCTCCCACTAAATAGTCAGCACATATTAGATGTGTTATTAACCAGATATTTAAGTATTTGGTTTTAATGGTAAATCAAATTCATTGACCCGTTTAACTTATTTTGGTATCTAGTAGGTCTATATGGAATATTATGATCAGCAATTTGTTACTTCACCTGTAACAAGTTATTTTGTTTTACGGTTGAGCCTTCCCCTGTAGCTTTACATTATTAATGAACGGATTGTAACAGTAAATTATTGTTCTTTTCTGTCTATAAGTTAGTAAATAAAGAATTTATCCTTCTATGCACACTTGTGTATTTCAACAGGACACAAGCAAATTTCCCCTTTAATCTTCTGTTTTTCTAGCTGGTGGTTCAGTTATAAAGTGCCCAATGAGAAAAGGCTGGATGTTTTTATTGTGTAGAATTTAGTGAGCCGTTGAGCATGCAGAATCCAACTAGGACCTAGCTGTTGTGGTTGGCTCTGAGCCTTCACAATCGGCCTTCCAGTATTTAAATTTATCATCTTCTCAACCAGATTGTGCTCAGATGTGGTTTCCATGTGACATTGGTATCCCTCCTTGTGTTATGTAACTGACAATATGAATCACATCTTTTCAGTCTCTGCTCTTCTCTCGCTGTTTAATTTCATAGAGATTAATGATTTTCTTTCTGTTTTTTATTCAAGAATGTTGTATAAAAAAATTTTAGCTCCCAAAATGGTCTATTTTTGGACCGCAGGAGTAGAAAAAAAATGCTAATGTAGTAGTACATTAAAAAGTTTACTTTTATTTGCACATTGTAATTCTGCCGCAACAGCAGTCCCTGTGATGTCACCCTCCATGTAATGCCATATTGATATGATGTGGCATGATATGACAAACTGTGATATTCAAATGCACTAGTTTCTTACCAGTGTGGGGTGTTTTTTTATTGCTGGGGAGACCAGACTACCAGAGAAGATTGTGTCTACGACATACTTAAACCCATGACCCATTCTGACTGTTATAACATTATTATATAATATTCCTAATTGACATGACACATGGTGCATTCCACATTTTCCTATAATTGTTGGAGTAAAAACATCTTCGCATTGGTCGATCTGCCCGGGAGCTTTATTTATCTGCATATTTTAAATATTTTGTATAAATATGTGATCAGAGGCTGACATATAGTCTGTTTTAATACCAAATAGTTGCGGGTTATGTCCGAAAGACTAAGTTTATATACATGGCATAAAATCAGTTAACAATGTTTATGGTTTTCCCAATATACATGTAACTATAGAAGCAAGGACCTGTTAGAACTTCCATGTTTAATTATTGTAGATTGTATATTGACAGCAAGTACAATATATATTATGGACATTTCTTTTGATCAGGTCATAATTGTTTTTTGTTTTTTTTAATTGTTTCTAGAAAGCAAAACAGAAATGACTGCTTATGTATAGTGGAGCCAGACTGGCACGATGCTCCTGGCGTTTATGGCTTGGTATGACAGACCCTGGGCTGAAGACCTAACCCTGGGTACTATTAGGGGAGGGAGGGTAGTTTGGGCAGTTAGTTGTATGCACAGAAATAAGGAATATCTTTTCACAGTCAATATAAAACATTGTTCCCGATTTTAAGGGCAATTATAGTGAGACAATTGTTTTTTTTTTAATTTCTTCTAATGTATCCTATAAGTCATCCCATCCACCAGGGTACCTTTTAGTTTCTTTAAATTCTACATAGTCCCCGGAGATAAGCCTTTGAATATGCTGTGATTTGTAGGAGCTGCTACACATCATCTGTCACTCAAAGGCACACCCCACACAATCCAAGCTCCATGCAGTACTGTCACACACTCTCTCACCCACACTATAGTACCATGTGCAACATATAGTCAAATGCTTAGTGCTAAACACATCAATAAACCATTAACCCAGTAATATGAGCATAACACACTATAAAACAGCCCTCCCCCCCAAAAATATCTTATATACATAACTACAAAACCAGTGACTCAAATGGAACACTAATACAGTATATATAATACAGTAATACAGACTATATACCAACAAGAACACACAGTGCAATCTATGAAATATATAGACTAAAGCAAATAAATGTATCAGGACAACAAGCAGTGTCACTGTGTTTGTGAAGGTCTCACTACAAAGCTGCTGTTACACTGACTCTTCAGTGATTATGATCTCAGCTAAGCAGGGGAGAGATATGAACTTTAGGTAAAAAATAAATAACAATTAGCAAGTTAGAGAACAGGCAGAGTTCAGTAACTTACTTGTAAAGAATCTCACACCCTTTCCTCCTCTCCCCCTCTGCCCTCCCTTCAGCATATGCTACTTATTCCCACTTGACTGCTCAGTCTACCTAGGAGGCTCCTGAGGAGGGGTCAAAGGATGTCAGCACTTCATTTAAAGTCCTTTCAACTGACAATGCTCGGACTCTGTATACAGCCCGTCACTGCTTGAGGGGGAGTAGACAGAGAGGGGAGGGGGACTACACAGCTTGGTACAAACTTCTGCCAGTGTGAAGAAACGAAGCCACACAGAAACATGGAAGTAAGGCAGCTTATCTAAGTGATCTATACATTGTATACAGACAAAGTTTTTTTCCACTATAGTTGCCCTTTAAATTCTGTTTGTAGGAAAATCATTGGTACCAATTCCATTTTGCTAGGGGCCAACTTTGCCCTATAACCTTGAGCGCAGTAGGGAAGAAAACATGTAAACAATATGCTGGGAGTTCCAGTTCTGCAGTTAATCTCCTTATTTTGGTTAACCACTATTTCCCTCTGGAACTGGACCTTGGCTGATCTCCCAATTCCACTTCCTTTCTCCCGCGCTTTGTGTTCTCCGGGACGATCGTACACCAAGGAGCTTTTTTCCATGTCCGTTTTTCCATTGCACCCAACTGCTCCATTTCTCTATTTGCTAAAATGATATGAGCAGTAAAATAGAATTCTGAAAGTTCAAATTAAAGGATAAGTTTAGGCTTAAGCAATTTGATTCTGTAAGTGACCAGTTAAGCACCTCTCCATAGGCTCGACATTTGGAACGATTTTGAACATTTCGGTCAGATCGCTCCAAATGTCAAAATCCGTTTTTCCGATCAACTGCTTATAATGTCAAGCAGGAAAACAAAGATCGGGCCAGGTGGAAAATTTTCCGACGACCCCATCTTCTGTCCCAATCTCTCTGCAGGTTTCAATCTGGTAGGAAAGGTAGGGAACTTGTTCTGGAGGAAAGTCTGCCCGTGTATAGCTAGCTTTAGTCTTGTTTATTCATGACCAGTTAGAATGCAGCATATAGTTTATGAATAGGGGACTAGCAGTATAGATTTAGGTTACATTAATTATTACTAATGATTTAAATATTGATATTTTAAGGTCTAATCCCAACAATAATTCTTGTTAGTTTAACTTTTGATGTCTTGTTCTCTTAGGGGCCCTCTGCCATCTTTTCCAAATGCTGCATTCTATAGGCCAGAGGTTTCATTAATTTAGGTAAGAGATGATCGTTTGATATTACATTCCATGGGAAGCTGCTTGTTCAGTGATTGAGACTGAATGTTGGTTTAGCGGTGACGCATATATGACCCAGTTCAGGCAGGCATGTCTAATGTGACCTAGGATCTGGCTAGCTATTGACCCAACTTAACCTCCCCTTATAATACTTTGCAAGAACATCTATGCAGCCTGCTTAATCCCTTTACCTTTGGTTTATTGTAAAGTGGCTATATAAATAATAATAATTGTATGCAGTCAGTAGATTAATGTTGCAAAAGTCAGTTTGAACAGAAGACGCTGGTTCACAGTGCACACACACCTTTTAATTCTAACCAGACCTGTACAGAGACGTGCAGTTGAATGCCACGTACAGGGATCTGTGTTGCTGATATGTTTTTGTGTAAACAATGACTTGTACACGCAAATGTTAAAACCGGTTTGTCAGATTTCAGTTTTATCTGGTAGGATCTGTTGTAGCTCCAATGTTCAACTTATTTTGTGCCAGACAACACTGGATCCTCTCCTTATCGATCGCTATAATAATGTCTTGTGTCTAAAACACCAATTATCTGCCATGTACAATGCTGTTTTCATGCCTTAGGCTCATACACACGTGTGATCACCGGACCCACCTATAGAATGCAAGGTGCTGATTGCATTGTGGCTAAGAGGTGTTATCAAAACTGCCCAGTTCCGAATTGAGGGTCAACAAAGCCCGTCCGAGTGTCCGTTTCAGCTGACAAAGTCCCTGTACTCTGAACAATTGTCGGCCGAAACAAACGCCCATACACGGTGCAGGTTTCCCCCGTGAATTTGCATGTGTATAAGGCATTAATTTTGATAACGCCTCTTAGCCACAATGCAATTAACACTTTGCATTCTGTAGGTCCCTAACAATTTGCTGTTATGCCAATTGGGACTTCCAGGGTATTTATTGCCAACAGATTCTTATCAAGTCATTATGAATTGAGAAATCTAGTCGGATGACTAGCGAAACGTCTTCCAATTGATTTAACTGAATTCCACAGATCTTCCTGACCGGATGAATGAGAAGTAGTTCAGAGGATCTAACTAAATTCCCAGATTACTATGACTGGATGAATGAACAGACCAGTTGATCTAACAGAATAACACAGATATACCATGACCTGGATGAATGAGAACCAGTCCAGTTGATCTAACAGAATAACACGATATACCATGACCTGGATGAATGAGAACCAGTCCGTTGATATAAATGAATAACCAGATACCATGACCTGGATGAATGAAACCAGTCCAGTTGATCTAACTGAATAACACAGATATACCATGACTGGATGAATAAGAACCAGTCCAGTTGATCTAACTGAATAACACAGATATACCATGACCTGGATGAATGAATATTACAGATATACCTGACCTGGATGAATGAATATACAGATATACCATGACCTGGATGAATGAGAACCAGTCCAGTGATCAAACTGAATAACACAGATATACCATGACCTGGATGAATGAGAACCAGTCCAGTTGATATTACTGAATACACAGATAGACCATGACCTGGATGAATGAGAACCAGTCCAGTTGATATAACTGAATAACACAGATAGAGCATGACCTGGATGAATGAGAACCAGTCCAGTTGATCTAACTGAATAACACAGATATACCATGACCTGGATGAATGAGAACCAGTCCAGTTGATCTAACTGAATAACACAGATATACCATGACCTGGATGAATGAGAACCAGTCCAGTTGATCTAACTGAATAACACAGATATACCATGACCTGGATGAATGAGAACCAGTCCAGTTGATATACTGAATAACACAGATATACCATAGACCTGGAAGAATGAGAACCAGTCCAGTTGATCTAACTGAATAACACAGATAGACCATGGCCTGGATGAATGAGAACCAGTCCAGTTGATATAAATGAATAACACAGATAGACCATGGCCTGGATGAATGAGAACCAGTCCAGTTGATATAAGTGAATAATACAGATATACCATGACCTGGTTGAATGAGAACCAGTCCAGTTGATCTAAGTGAATAACACAGATATACCATGACCTGGATGAATGAGAACCAGTCCAGTTGATCTAACTGAATAACACAGATATACCATGACCTGGATGAATGAGAACCAGCCGTTGATCTAACTGAATAATACAGATATACCATGACCTGGATGAATGAGAACCAGTCCAGTTGATCTAACTGAATAACACAGATATACCATGACCTGGATGAATGAGAACCAGTCCAGTTGATCTAACTGAATAACACAGATATACCATGGCCTGGATGAATGAGAACCAGTCCAGTTGATATAACTGAATAACACAGATAGACCATGACCTGGATGAATGAGAACCAGTCCAGTTGATATAACTGAATAACACAGATATACCATGACCTGGATGAATGAGAACCTTCACAAGCATATACCCCGCTGTATTATATCTAGAACTGAGAGACAGACATTGTGAGGGTGATGTGCTGTCAGAATATTAAGACATTTAAATACAAAATAAATAACTTTCACCTAATGCGGATCCTGAACAGCATGAAGGGTAAAGAAAGACCAATAGTAGGTCACTTCTAATAGAAAGAATTTTCTCACTTAGCTCCTCATTTAAATCCTTCTACCTGCTTTATGTAGTCTGCAAAAAGACAAAGGGTTATTCAACAAGAGGTGCAAAAATTTGCCCGAGCTGTTAATTTGTCTCAACCAAAAGATGTTCCCTTTTTACATGCTACTACAGTTAAAGCATTTGATACATCAGATTAATCTGCAGATTACGAACACGGACAAGGTTTTGCACCTGTTATTAAATATGAAGGTACCCAAAAAGCGCAGCCGTGGCGTCTATGCATTCGTTGTGGCGGATCAACACACGCACGATTTTTGTCGAAATGGCCGTCAGGCCTAAAAAACTTGGAACTGCAGCATCCCACACCGGCTTCAAGCGGTTTCTCATCCAAATGGGTGATCAGGCAAATCGGAGAAGTACTTTTCGTGAACGTCAGTGTCTTTTTGCGGCCAACCGCACGAATATTATCAGTATGTAGCCAGAGTTATCTCTTTCCCATGTAAATATCACACCAGATGCTGAGCATACTGGGAATTGGTAGTAACGAATGGATAGAGATAGCTCCTTTTTAGCATTTTCTTTCCATCCTTTGCCCAAGGTTTTTTTAAATGAAAATGCCGAGATAAACATATAAACTTTCATAAACATGTTTGCTGTTTAATACAATTCCCAGATTCCCTTTACTGCTCATTGGGGCTGTGGTTGTGTTTGTGAAGCGTCCAGATGACCTTACGTCCTGTGGGTGTGTGAAAGGAAAGAGCAGTTTTCACAGTAACACCTTCAGTGCCATGTTGTGTGTGTTTAAAATACTTGTATTTAAAGGAAAGGATGACATTTCTGTGTGTTGTCCACAAACTCCTGGATCAAACCCCCATTACTTTTCTTTCCCTAGATACAACCTGTTCAATTCAGATGGGACTCCTGCCATTGCTGCAGGTCTTATCATTCCCTCAGAGTTTCTTTATGTTCCAGTCACATTTCTGTTACAGTTGAAGTATCAAATACAAATACAAATTGTCACTGTGTAACAGAATGAGACTTATACATTAAAACTGTCCTTTGGCAAATGTTATTAGTATCTCCTATATGTTAAAATATAAAGGTGGACTGTATCACAAATGCTATAAAAGTTACCCTACTTCATCTTTCTAGGTAGGAACAGGTGCACCCGCGTAAGAGAAATTCTTCTCTGTAGTTTACACGTTCTTGTCTGGCAGTCTCATTCTCCATCTGTAAAGAAGAAGGGGTCCTCTCCTGGGTGCACCAAGTCCATTAAAAAAACCAACAAAAATACTGCTGCACGCATTTCTGTCCAGAACCGATGCGTCTTAATCAAACAGAATGGACTGCGAAAATGGACTGTCCATTGTGGTCTGTTTAGGTCCTGTGTAGTGTGAACGAGCCCTTAGGCTATTTTCTCTAGTTGCAGAGTCACTGACTGCTATAACGCACAGGAGTCCAATAGGGAGATGCAGAGGAGGCTGAATATTAATCAGTTTTCCAGTAAAGTAAAGCATTTTTAATCCAAGCGTTTAGCACTGTCATGCTAACACGATTAATGGTGCCAACACATGGGAGAATAGCACAGATTTCTGGTTAAACAGGTGCTTGATGGAACCGATAACTATTCATTTATCATGGAATGTTTGGTAACAAGCCACACACAGCAAATGTTTTGGGGTTTCTATTAGATTAGATAATGTGAGCAGTTTATCTCTTCATTGGGATAAAAGACAGGTGGATAAAATGAAAAAGAAATGTGAATTATATGCTAAAACTTTACAGACCGTGTCTTATGGGGTTAGTTGGTTTACTTGCCCTTTAATTTCTCGATGTATCTTGTGATTGACTCGTCATCAATCATGTAGTTACTAATGCACTAATGCCACAAGGAGATTAGTAGTGAGAGGTTGCCATCACTGTTGTGTGTCTGGACCCCCAGATGCCAATTAAATGTAATTCTAACCAGATACAGACCATTATCCTTTAGCTGTTACCGTGATGAGATTCTTCCTCTTGATGACTGTTCAGCACGTCCGACTGGTCGGTTAGGAGGAAGGACTGTCTGCATGAGGCCGAGCGTGCGGCCTGTAGAAGACAGCACAATGGGCTGTGGTTTTCCAACGCATCCAAATCGGACAAACTGTCGTCGCATCAGAAAACCATGCAATTATTTGGGCCGATACACTGAACTTTAGTTCATATCAAGAAGTGACCAGTAGGCAGTTTACTCAATCACATTGTTACTGATGCGCAGATGTCATACGGGGAGATTAAAAGTAGAGGATACTTTCAATGTGATGTCACTGTTAGTGGGGCCCCCACCAGATACCAATTAAATCTATTTCTAACCAGGTACAGATTGTTCTGTATTTTTTTGCTGTGTCTCTGTTGTTATTTACATATATGATAACCAGTTGGAAATAGAATTTTTTTCCTGCATTATATAAGTTTTGTTTATAGTAAAAAGAGAATTAAAGTCCCTGACGTTGTGTTTCTCAGAATTGGGTCTCGATTTCCAGGATAATTCACCTCTCCAAACCAACAAAAATTTTCTATAAACATTTGCCGGTCTTGCGTCCTTTACTGTAAGTGACCATTTACCGAGGGGGGGGGGGTGTCTCCATTCCTCCTTATTTTGTGGAATGACCTGGTGCCATATGTAATGCAAAAATGCAGAGAAATTTCTGCTATCAGTCAGTGACCTTCATCTATAGTGCTATTATCCCAGTTTCTCCAGCCCTTCCTGATAACTTTAATTACTTTGTTTTTATAACTGTTTGTGGCATGTGTGTTTACAAGGATCTCTAAACTTTTCTAGTGTGTTCAAATTGAAACTACCGTTAAAATCAAGTCCTTGTCTTCCGATAAATATAACTATGGTTTACCATCCTGTTATGTATTGGGGGTTTTGGGGATAGGGTAATTTATGTTTAGCTACATTATATTATCTCTGTAAACCGATATTTCACAAGTGCCGGAACAATCTTTGGTTATAAAGTTGAAATATTGTCAAACTTTGTTCACAACCAAAATGTTTGACAAAATTGGAAATAGGTTGCTCAGTTTGGCCAATCATATGGTCTGTAATAGGCTACATGATAAACGGTGTCAAAATAAAGGTGGTGCTGTTTTTTCTTCTTCCAGCAGATTACCATCTCTAGTCAACCCCAGGAGAAAATTAATTGCTCAAAAAAGATTTTACTTGGTCCACCCTATATTGCTAATTGTGATTGGTTAAAGGACACTTTTCACTTTTAAACACACATTAATCCCATTCAAGGTGGGTAGCAGTCATGGCAAAGAACCATTCAGTGCGGGTAGCAATCATGGCCAAAAATCATTCAGTGCATATAGTAGTCATGGCCAAGAACCATTCGTGCAGGTAGCAGTCATGGCCAGAACCATTCAGTGCAGGTAGCAGTCATGGCCAAAAACCATTCGTGCGGGTAGCAGTCATGGCCAAGAACCATTCAGTGCGGTAGCAGTCATGGCCAAGAACCATTCAGTGCGGTAGCAGTCATGGTAAAAAACCATTTAGTGTGGGTAGCAATCATGGCCAAAACCATTCAGTGCGGGTAGCAGTCATGGCCAAGAACCATTCAGTGCGGGTAGCAGTCATGGTAAAAAACATTTAGTGTGGGTAGCAGTCATGGTAAAAAACCATTTATGTGTGGGTAGCAGTCATGGACAAAACATTCAGTGCAGTAGCAGTCATGGCCAAAAACCATTCAGTGCGGGTAGCAGTCATGGCCAAAAAAACCATTTAGTGTGGTTATCAGTCATGGCCTAAATCCATCTGGCCAAAAACATTTGTGTGGTAGCAGTCATGGCCAAAACCATTTAGTGTGGGTAGCAGTCATGGCCAAAAAACCATTGTGTGGGTAGCAGTCATGGCCAAGAACTATTCAGTGTGGGTAGCAGTCTGGCCAACACATTCAGTGTGGGTAGCAGTCATGGCCAAAACCCATTCAGTGTGGGTAGCGTCTGGCCAAAACCCATTCATGTGGTAGCAGTCATGGCCAAAACCCATTCAGTGTGGGTAGCAGTCATGGCCAAAACCCATTCAGTGTGGGTAGCAGTCATGGCCAAACCCATTCAGTGTGGGTAGCAGTCATGGCCAAAACCCATTCAGTGTGGGTAGCAGTCATGGCCAAAACCCATTCAGTGTGGGTAGCAGTCATGGCCAAAACCATTCATGTGTGGGTAGCAGTCATGGCCAAAACCCATTCAGTGGGTAGCAGT
>JAACNH010002375.1:0-41000 GCA_019447015.1 Hymenochirus boettgeri
AGAAATATATATCTGTACTCCTCTCCAAAAGCCAAAGTCAGAAATATGGGATACCCTTCACACCACTTCCCAATTAAAAATGGTACAAGACAGGGATGCCCCCTATCCCCTCTATTATTTGCTCTCTGCATGGAACCCATGGGCGAAATGATCCGCGAATCACCCAATATTCACGGAATAACCCTAGGCAAAAATCTCCCTTTTTGCTGACGATACCTTACTCATACTGACACAACCCTTAACATCTCTCCCCAATTTATACAAAATTATCGAACAGTTTGGAATAGGTTTCAGGATTCAAAATCAACTCAGCCAAAACTATAGCATACCCCTTACACCCCTACAATTAGATTCTCTACCTACAAACTTTCATTTTAAATGGGCAACCGACTCCTTCATGTACCTAGGAGTTGCTATTAGCCATGACCCAAACACCCTATTTAAACACAATTATTCGACTATCATGAAAAAACTATCAGGAGTACTATCATCATGGACCACATATCCAATCTCACTCCTGGGTCGAATCAACGCAGTCAAAATTGCCCGACACAAAACAATGGGAGGATTTGGACTGCAAATACTATACAACTATTACACTGCAGCCAGACTAGCCCAGACAATCCAATGGACCCAAGGAACAAACATAGCAAGCTGGGTCAACATAGAGAATGAATTACTACACCCATTAAATGTCTACTCAATCCTATGGGTAGACCCGAGAATCCGGAAACTAAACCCCAAATCCCTAACACCCACCATACTACATACCTTAAAAATATGGGATAGCTGCAACACAAGACACAAACTCACCTCCAACATCTCATTAGCACACACATTTTTCTATATTCCACAATTTCAACCAGGCACAGAAACCCAGTTCGCAGAATACTGGTGTCAGAGAGGGGTTAATAGATTCAAAGACATATGCGACCATTACAGAACCACCCTACCATAGCAAACAATTCAAACCAGGTGTAAAATAGACAACTCACACTGGTTTTTAATATATACAACTCTCAAGATTCCTATCAACAAGCATACTTAACTCACCTCAAATAAACCCCACTACCTTCAAATTACTCTGCACACAACAGATAAATACAAAAAGCACAATCTCAAAATTACATTTCACATTATGACACAACATCCAGGAAGATAGAATTCCCCCTATGGAAAGTGAGCCACGGAGCCTCCAGGGGTAGGAGGAGGGGCGTCATGACGTGGCCAGGAGGGGCAGGACCAGGATTGCAGCGGGGACAGGGATTGGAGCTAAGTGTTCTCTTTTTTATTCCATTTACTCTTAACTGTGTGCTGCTGTTAATGTTAAATTATTTATCATACTGTTTTTCTTTAACTTTTCATGCACTCTTTTCTACTTTTAATAAATTATATAAAATCATTTAAAGGCTAATTGTCCTATTCTGAGTATATTCCAAAACGAACCTGTGTCTTTGAAATTATGCTACCATATAGGAATTACTGATTAGAGCTATAGATCAGTGTATATAGTGATAGGTGTGGATAACCTTTTACTTACAAGATCTTTAGAAGATTAAAGGGGAAGTTCAGTGCAAATACATATGCTTTTCAGAAAAAGAGCAGTATTTTTTCATCCCAATGACCTTAATCTGGCAATTCAACTTTTTGTCTGTGTATAAATAACTGCAATCAAAATACTGACTTCCTGTTTGCAGGACCCCTAGTAGAGATCATTATTGTCTTGCCCTAGACCCAGTGCCTGGGTTGATTCAGTTTCTCAGTAGAGATCTGAGCATCTTTGACCCAACAGCCAATCAGTAGAAATTACTGTTAGGGACATTCCAACGATGTGGTGCATCCTGGGAAGAAGAAGGACCATCTGAACCTGAAATGTCAGCTCACTAATGTCAACAGCAGGGATGAGCAAAGGGTATGAAATCAACTGATTTTTCAAAATGGGAGAGAATATGTAGAAAACTAAGTATGCATTACACAAACTAACAATTTAACAAATATTGATTATTTCCACTGAACTGTCCCTTTAATCCCTTTGGTATAGTTAACAGTTCATTCAGCTGTCTCGGAATGTGGTGGCAGTTAACCGTATAAATATTAGGATTATATATATAATATTTAGTGTGTGCTGTATTTATGTCCACTATCCCTCCTTCTCTGTTCTATTTATTTGACATTTCAGTTAGTTGGAGTACATTTTCCAATAACCGATAAGTAGACAGACAGACTGGAGTGGGGGTTGTGACATCACGCATATATTTTTGTGGCTTCCTGCCCATCCTTGGAAGTAAAATGGGAAAAAATGCATTTATTTGCCTGCATGTCCCCCTGCAGCCCCTTTCAACATTACTCCAAACCCCCAACTGGGGGAACAACATACATGATTTACAGTTCTGTAGAGATGCAAAGAGTATTACTTTGTACCTCAGTATTAATTGTATTACTGTTTGTACCTCTACAGAACTGTAATCCATTTCCAAGCCTGTACATATAATAACTACTCTTTACTGACCAGTTAGAAGAAAAAGCCAAGGAAGTTGCTTTCAACATTAGTTGTCCCCAGGGGCAGATGGACTAAACATATTTAAATGAACAGATAGGCCATCTATAAAAATAAAATTGTATGTCCTTTTTTAAATTCACTTTTAATTCTTCCTTGCAATTTTAACATTATTAAAGATAAATAGGGAGATTCAATAAAAGTTCTTATTGTTTAAAATGGTGCTAATTTTGCCCCAACCAATCAGAACTTATTTAACATTTGAAAGCTAAAATCTGATTGGTTGGGGCAAAATTAGCACCATTTTAAAGGGCATGTCCACCCCCAAAACTAAAATTTAACCCCTTACTGGCCACATCAAGTAGTTTAAAACAATCCTTACCTTACATTCCTGCTCAAAATAGTTCCCCTGCTGTGCCCCTCCAAAGTCCAGGAAACTGCTGTGTAGGAGCAGTGTGTGACTCATGCTGTGCCTGAGACTTCCTCAACCTCATCAAGGTTGAGGCATGCTCAGTGCAGCCCTCCCTGCCTCTCAGCCAATCACGGACGCAGCTGCCGGTCCCGCCCCCTGCTTTCAATTCCATGCAAGCAGAGGGCCTGAACACTGCAGCAGGGGAGAGAGGGCAGGTAAGTAAGAATCGGGGGACTTTCTAACAATTATATTAATGCGGTTGGGGCTGGGGGAGCATGCCCTACCACATATCAAAAGTTAAATTTTGGGGTGGACATGCCCTTTAAACGATAAGAACTTTTATTGAATAAAAGTTTAGCAAACATTGTCATGATCACAACACTAAAATGTACAAAGTCTCACACAATGATCACCTGTACTGAGCCAGTTGACTATCACCTTAGAAAATTGTTTGAATGAAGCCAATTGTAAAGTGGTCCTTGCTGCATTCCCTATAGCATAATCACTGCTAACCGAAAGTATGTGCTTCACCTGAGTAACCCAAACCCCCTAATTTTGCTCGGTATCTAAATAAATTTTTCCTTATATCTCACCCTCAGATGTGATTCTGGTTTGGACTACAATCATCTATGTAGACTATCGAACAATGTGCCGGAAATTGAATTTTAATGAGGCAACAGTCAGAAGAAACAGCTGTGGGTATGTTTAAACAGTCACAATATCAAAACAATGGAAGAAAAACAACAAAAAACTAATAAAGATAGAATGAAGAACAAATGTGCTTTAAGTGAGCCACGGAGCCTCCAGGGGTAGGAGGAGGGGCGTCATGACGCGGCCAGGAGGGGCAGGACCAGGATTGCAGCGGGGACAGGGATTGGAGGAGGGAAGGGGAGGAGGGGAGGAGAGGTAATAAAAGGCCGCAGGGCTGAAGTGGGGGCCGCCATTTTATTATCCTAACGGCCGAACAGCATGGCTCACCTGGACTCCCTGATGGCGGTGATCCGACAGGTGGCTCTTCAGCGCGGCAAGGGTTGGCTGCGGCAGCTTATCCCTCTGGATAACTTGGCGGCGGACACTGGTGAGGACACGGCCACCAGTAATAGGGAGGCGGACCAGACAAGGTGTAGGCCAGGAGTGCGGCGAACAAGGCCCCCATCGTGCCTCAGCCCTTCTCCACCACAAAGAAGGAGACAGAGGAGGAACAGCCCAAGTCGCGAGGCGTCGCGACGGAACTCGCAGAACGCAGAGGCCTCTGCTAGCACTTCCAAGGAAGTAAGAACCCCAGCGGCCAGGCCCAACTCCAGAAGGGGCCCTCGCCAGGGAATCACAGGGAGGCGCACCAGGAGCACCACAAGGCTTCCGGTAGGTGAACCAGGCAGGGGGGGCGGCCAGGAGAGGGAACGGCCAGGTCCCCACAATATCCCAAGGGAGAGTGCGGCCTGGACTACAGGTCAGGGTGGAACAAGTGGACAGTCACCATCTTCCTCAGCAACAGGGGGTGCTCATAGCGGGACAGGGGGGGGAGGGAGGTCGCCATCCCAGTTAAGTGGACAGGTTGATCCCTCTCTCTGGCCCTCACAGGTACAATCTCCAGGGGCACGAGCAGCCAGTAGCGTGGCAGCAGGGGGGGGGGAGGTTGTTAACCCAGCATCAGGGCCAGATTGCTCCCTCTCCTTTGCTTTCACAGGTTCAGCTGCCAGAAGCAGCTTCTCTCAGACGGCACCCCCGCCAGCAACACAGTCTCTAACATCTAGCCATCAGACGACATCGCAACAGGACGGACATCTACAGCAACAGCTCACGCCAGTTACTCAACTGTTACAGCCCATACTCTCAGCGACAGCAGCAGCAGAACCTTCTACATCAGGTAACCCCCTTTTATTTACCCCTTCGTCTATCTCTCAGTCTGAGGTTAGGGGTTGGGGTCAAGATGCTTCCACAAGTGGGGTTAATAGTTTTGTGACAGGCCTTAGGCAATTACTTTTCCAATGGGACAACGGACAGAGTTCAGGACACTCCACGGTGGGAACACCCAGTCAAAGGGTAGGGGGCCAAGGAATAGGGGAGATAGCTTTACGACAGACAGCTTCCAATACAGGGAGCATTTTATATTCACCCAGCGAAATGCCCAGGCAGTTACAAACGGAAACACAGATTAGGCAAGGAACGGGACACGGCACAGAGTTAATAGGAGACACATTAGTCTCTGATTCGGCAAAAGGGCATACGTACGTATGCTTTGAAGGTCCATTGGGGGCACATGTCAAACCAGAGACAAAAGAACAAATATGGCGCGGCGAATATGTAGACATATTCACGCTGCTTCCTCTAGAGCGTTTTAACATTGACCGTTGGGAAAGAGGAAAAGAACATAGAAAGGAGGAAGACGACGAGCGACGGCGCTATAGGTTGATCCCACGCACGTTTTCGGGAACTGGCTTCAAGCCTATGCTATTATGGCAAGCATCATAGGTGAGCGTTTTCCAGAACAATGTTCCCCCTTGTTCTGCTACCTGGATGGCATCTGGGAGGCTCACAGGGTCTATGGCAGTCAAGCGTGGCTCAAATATGACGAGCAGTTTCGTCAGAGGAAGGCGGTACGCAAAGAGCTAAAATGGGACCATAGGGACATAGGATTATGGATGAGGGTTATGACAGGTAGAGCTGGGCAAACTGGGGGACCTCCAGGACAGGCCAGTTTTCAGCCCTTTCCGTCAACAGGATACGCATTGTCGGGACAACAGGGCAGCCAAAAAAGAGGGTCTTGTTGGTCCTTCAACGAAGGACAGTGCAAGTGGGGAGCAACGCGTAGATTTCGACACGAATGCTCCTTTTGTTCAGGCACACACCCATACGCCAGGTGTTTCAAAAGGTTGCGAGGAGCACAAGGAAAGACCAGAGATAATAGTGGAAAAGGGGGTGACGCCAGTGAAGGTAGAGGCGATGCAGCCCTGGCTCGATAGATACCCGGATAAGGACAAGGCTACATTCCTATCAGAAGGTTTTAGTTTAGGATTCATAATTCCAGCTACACTTGGAGCTCCAAAATTAATAAAGAAAAATTTGCGTTCGGTCATGGCCAATACAGATATAGTGCGAGAAAAGCTGCGCAAAGAAGTTGAAGCAGGTAGAATGGCGGGTCCGTTTCAGGAACCCCCATTCCCCAATTTGCGGGTTTCTCCGTTAGGTTTAGTTCCCAAAAAAGAATTAGGCAAATTTCGTCTGATACATCATTTATCATACCCTGCAGGTGAATCAGTAAATGATGATATAGACGACAACTTAACACACGTGAGCTATACTTCATTTGATGCGGCCATTAGGTTAGTACGGGAAGCAGGAAAAGGGGCACAGATGGCAAAAACAGATGTCGAGTCGGCCTTTAGGTTGCTACCTGTCCATCCGAATTCTATCCCCTTGTTAGGTTGTTTTTTCGACAACCAATATTTTGTGGACAGGTCATTTCTTCCTCGTTGCCAGTTTTGACTTTACTGAGACGAATAGTACTAGTTTGTTTGCGACTTAATATACATTTTAAAGCTAAACACATCCCCGGGTATCGGTTAGCATGTTGTTGAGGAATCTGTCGGCTTTAAGATTCCTTTTTAAAGCAATGGGTTGGCCTGACTATACTAAGAACTTTCTGGTCAGGCAGGCAGTGAAAGGTTTCACAAAAGGTGCAAAAACAACAGACAAGAGACGCCCCATTACCCTACACATGTTAGAGGGGCTCTTTATACAAGTTAGTCACCTAACGGACTCACAATTCGAGCGAGCTTTGTTTCAGGTGGCATTTTCTTGGGCTTTTTACGGAGCATTTAGAGTCTCGGAGCTAGTAAGTAGGGCAAGGAAGACCGAAGGGGTCTTCTTCCCACAATTCCTTGCTACCATCCAATCTCTAGCTCCGCTCGTCCCGCCCAGTCATGCAGCCCCTCCCTCCATTACTTTCGTCCGTGGCTTCCTTGACTTAAGCATGGCCTATACTCCCCTTAATTAAACCAACCCACATAATCTTACCTTACCTCTTCTTTTCTTTACCAATAACCACTGACACCGATGTTTTGTTGGATATTGCTGGCCACAGCTTTTATTGTGCATATTACAAAAACATATTTAACTCTTTGAAATAACCATTAGTTACAAATGCATATAACCATTAAATTTAACAAGTTCTATATAATAACAATTGTTTGTTAAACCAACTTGCTGTTAATATTCAAAAGGAACTTGTGACGATACAGCTTGTTCCTAAACATATTACATAACATATTGCATAACATATATCTATTATGCCTTTCGGCTTGAGGAACCCCGCCAGTCTGCCCCCTTTGTTATCCTCTCATTCTTGTAACAGCCGCCTTTTCCAGCTCGTAATCCGTTTAACTCCCAAGGTAAGTAAATCCTTTTTGCCCAACCTGTAATTACATCAGGTCTGCTGGTTAACCTACTTAACCGCATAACATCTTATTTGACCACCCTGGCCACCCCACCTCGAGGGTTAGACCAGTCCAATTATATTGCACCCATCTCCATTTCCTAGTAATTGTAACAGACTGGCGAGGATCCCCGCCCAATTTTGCTGTGACATCTCTTCTTCAAGGTCTTTTTTCCATTCCTGTGCACGCCGTTCCTTGTATATGGCCTGCACGCTGTGCCCTGTAAATATGAAATAACGAAATAAAATTTCTATCCTTTCTGTATTTTCTATCTTTCCTGTCTTCTAGAGGGAGGGGGGGGTGGGCCTTTTTACCTGCTTCTTTTTCTTTATGGCTCCTCTCTCGCTTTCTCCTAACTCCTCCCTTCTTCTTCCCACAATTCCTTGCTACCATCCAATCTCTAGCTCCGCTCGAGAGAGCGTCCGCAATTTCATTATGCATTCCTGGTATGTGTTTTGCCTTAAATGATATGTTCTTTTGTAAACATCTTAATACCATCTCTCTCAGCACTGTCACCACAGGTGGTGAACTTGACGTTAAGTTGTTTATAGCGTGAACTACCGACATATTGTCTGATCTGAATATGACTACTCTATCTTTTAGTTTCTCCCCCCACAAGGTTGTTGCTATTAGTATTGGGAAGATTTCTAAAAATGTTAAATTCGTAATGAGCTCTGATTCTTTCCATTTCTTTGGCCATGGTGCAGCACACCACGAACCTTGTAAGTAAATACCAAATCCTTGCGACCCTGCTGCATCTGAAAATAATTGCCATTGGTCTGAAAGATCCCCTTGTGTCTGCCAATATACCCTCCCATTGAAAGTGTCCAAAAACCTCAACCAAATTCTAAGGTCTTCCTTTATCGGCTTGGTTACTCTTATATAATGGTGCTGTTTCTTAATTTTTGCTGAAGCCATTGCCAACCTTCTTGCAAAAATTCTCCCCATGGGAATCACTCTGCATGTAAAGTTTAACGTGCCTAGCAGTGACTGTAAGAATCTTAGGGTTATTTTGTTTGCTCCTAAGGCTGTTTCTATCATCTTTTGTAGACTTTCTACTTTGTCTGTTGGTAATCTACATTCTCTTGCACACGAGTCAATCTCTATACTAAGCATGTTGTTGGTTGTATTGTCTTTTCGGGGGCTAATGGTATACCGAATTGCTTCGTTACTTCTTGTAGCGTTTTTAGTAATTTTGAGCATACCTTAGATCCTGCTGGGCCTACCATTAAATAATCGTCCAGGTAGTGCACTATGGAGTCTAACCCTGCCTGTTCTTTAACTACCCATTCCACGAATGTGCTAAATTTCTTGAATAGCGCACACAATATGGAGCATCCCATGGGTAATGCCCTATCCACGTAATATTGATCTTCAAACCAGCAACCCAATAGGTAATTGGATTCTGGGTGTATCGGTAACAACCGGAATGCTGACTGTATATCAGTCTTTGCCATGAGTGCTCCTTTGCCCGCTTTCTTGATTACCTCAATCGCTACGTCCAGTGATGTGTACTCTACAGATGTTATTGCAGCTTCAATCTCGTCATTAACTGATTCACCCTCTGGGAAAGACAGGTGATGAATTAGCCGATAACTACCTGGCTCTTTCTTTGGAATTAAACCCAGAGGGGAAACCACCAGTGTCTCGATTGGAGGTTTGTTAAATGGTCCTGACATTCTTCCTAATTTTATTTCTTTCTCTAATTTGTTTTTTACTATTTCGGGGTGTCGTCTAACTGATTTTAAATTTTTACACGTGATTCTTGGACCTTTCAATTGCGATGGTATCTAAAAACCTACTCTAAACCCTTCCTTTAGAATGTACGCTTCTTCAACCAAGGGGTATCTTTCGAGCCATGGCAACATCTTATCTAGTTTCACTGGTGTCTCCCCTTTTTGAATTGTTGCTATTGTTTTGCTGCCTATTTCTTTTGAAGCATCTGGATATGGGATGTGCTCCTGCGCAAAAGGAGCAGTCATGCCGAAATCTGCATGTAGCCCCGAATCTGCATGCTCCCTCGTTGAATTGCCAACAGACTCCTCTTTTTTGCCCCCCATTCCCTTGAAAACTGTTTCCTGTTTGTCTGGCCTGAAAGGACTGATTGGCCTGAAAGGATTGGTTGCTCTGAAATGTTTGTCCTCCCCACCACGAGGCTTCCCGACTTGCTTGTAATGATTTATTATTCATAATGCGCATCCAGAGACCTATGTCTCGATGGTCCCAGGCCAAATCATTGCGCACCGCCATTTTTTGTCGGAAAGCCTCGTCGTATCGCAGCCAGGCCTGGCCCCCATACACCCTATGAGCCTCCCATATTGCATCTAGATAACAGAACAAAGCTGAGCACTGTTCTGGGGTACGTTCTCCTATCGCACTACCCATTATCACAAACGCCTGTAACCAATTTCCAAATGTCCTGGGTATCATTCTTATTCGCCTTTTTTCTTCGTCCTCTTCCTTCCTTACTTCTCTAAATCTATCCCACCTATCCAATTGGAATCTTTCTAAAGGTAATAGTGAAAATATTTCTACATATTCTTTCTTCCATATCTTTTTTTTTATTTCTTGTTTAAGGTGGAATCCTAGTGGACCTTCAAAACAGATGTATGTGTGCCCTCTCGCCATGTCTAACTCCCTGCTTTGCCCCGTTGACGCATTGCTTTCCCCTTTTTCGTTTGAAAGTGATCCTTCTCCTATTCTTTGTAACGAATTTGCTTCTTGCCCTAGGCTTAACTGCTGATTTATTTCGTTAGCTGCTTCACCTCTTGCCTGTAGAATTGACCCTCTAGCCCCTTCAATTTCGTTCTGTCTTGACTCCCAACCTCTCCCTTGAACCTCTCTATTGGCTTCTAATCTTCCTAATAAATACCTGAGCTCTAACATTATGTCTCCCATGTCAGTATTACTCCTTAACCCTATGTTTTGTAATTCTTGATTCGCTGTTATTAATGTATGTGGCATATTTAAAGTACCTGTGGGTCTGTAATTTGTAGCTCCTGTTGTCGCATCCGCTCCTGATCTTGTTCCAGATCGCTGAAGATCGACGCCGGAATTCTCGATATTCGAACCTCTTGCGTTCGCCCGATTATTCGACCACTCCTGACCCTCTGTGGTCGTGCTCTGTCTCGATTCTGCTGCTGCTTCTTCTATTAGATCGCTTTCCTGAAAGAAATGAAATTGTCTTGTTTGCCTGGCCCGCTGAGCCGCTGCCTCCCCGCCTCCCAACTCGGCTGGAACACCTATCCTAGCACTTTGTAGCGCTTCTGTATAAGTCTGTAGTCCCTGACACACAGTTGCCGTGTTATTCATTGCCTGGCTCACTGTTGTCGCTGTTGGGCATCCCTGGGTAGCTGTTACTACATTCTCCACCCGCTGCCCTCTACTACCTGCTGTCGCTTCGTCCGTACTGTTCACATTTAGAATTTCGATCCTTAAATTACCATCACTGTGTTGGTACTCTCTCTCTCTTTCCTGTGGTGCTTGTGCCGTTGCTTCTAACTGCCTGGACCAAACAATCCCTTCTCTTTGCTGTCTCCTTCTATTCTGGTCTGTTTGCTGGTTTCCCTCCTCATTTAAGGGCCCTCCTCCTCCATTGTCGTTCTGTTCCCTGCTCCCCCCGGGTCTCTCACACCCTCTGGCTCTTATCCTGCTCCCCCAGTTGATAATGGGGACCGCACTTACCGCACTCGTCGTGGCTGTTTCTCGCCTTTTATGCTGTTCTCTGCTGTTGGTGTCTGTCGCCTCACTCCCAACCGTTCCTCTTAGCAACCGTTGTTGTACTGACTTTGCCTTTTTCTTTTGCGGCTCCCGCACCTTTTCCCTGCTGTTCTCCTTTTGTA
This sequence comes from Hymenochirus boettgeri, assembly GCA_019447015.1. NCBI lineage: Eukaryota > Metazoa > Chordata > Amphibia > Anura > Pipidae > Hymenochirus > Hymenochirus boettgeri. Next base: position 11,188 of record JAACNH010002375.1, read on the forward strand.
GTGGGCTGGCATTCCTCTCTCGCCTTCGAGTTGGTTGAGATGGGCTCAATCTCACCGGCGGCCTGCTCCTGCGTGTTCGCGCACTTCTCCCCTGGCTTGTTTCCGCGCTGCTCTGTTCTTCCTCTACTGCTCCTAAGACTCCTTGTATCCAATCCTCGCCTCTTTTTTCCGCTTCCTTTCTCAATCTCTCAATCAGTGCCTCCATTTCTCCCCCCCTTTTTACCTGCTTCTTTTTCTTTATGGCTCCTCTCTCGCTTTCTCCTAACTCCTCCCTTCTTCTTCCCACAATTCCCTGCTACCATCCAATCTCTAGCTCCGCTCGTCCCGCCCAGTCATGCAGCCCCTCCCTCCATTACTCTCGTCCGTGGCTTCCTTGACTTAAGCATGGCCTATACTCCCCTTAATTAAACCAACCCACATAATCTTACCTTACCTCTTCTTTTCTTTTACCAATAACCACTGACACCGATGTTTTGTTGGATATTGCTGGCCACAGCTTTTATTGTGCATATTACAAAAACCTATTTAACTCTTTGAAATAACCATTAGTTACAAATGAATATAACCATTAAATTTAACAAGTTCTATATAATAACAATTGTTTGTTAAACCAACTTGCTGTTAATATTCAAAAGGAACTTGTGACGATACAGCTTGTTCCCAAACATATTACATAACATATTGCATAACATATATCTATTATGCCTTTCGGCTTGAGGAACCCCGCCAGTCTGCCCCCTTTGTTATCCTCTCATTCTTGTAACAGCCGCCTTTTCCAGCTCGTAATCCGTTTAACTCCCAAGGTAAGTAAATCCTTTTTGCCCAACCTGTAATTACATCAGGTCTGCTGGTTAACCTACTTAACCGCATAACATCTTATTTGACCACCCTGGCCACCCCACCTCGAGGGTTAGACCAGTCCAATTATATTGCACCCATCTCCATTTCCTAGTAATTGTAACAGACTGGCGATGATCCCCGCCACCAACCTCCAGGTAGTGACTTACTTCACTCCTGCGAGGTGCCCCAAGCCGAACAAGCTGTTTCAAGTACCTCTTGTAGGTTTAGATTAAACATATCAAGGCCCACCTCGTTAAGGTGAACCCCGTCTGGGCGAAAAAGAGAGCTCACATGTTCTAGGTCTTTGTGCCTCACTACCAACCCCCCATTGAGCGTCACAAATTTTGCTATTGCTCTATTTGTTTTAATTCTAGCCCTCTCGATTGCTTCCCAGGATCTTGCTCCTTTCCACCAAAACCTCGGTATTATCTCCGACCAAATAATTTTTGTCCCTGGGAATCTTGACCAAATTCTTAAGCAGTCTCTTTTGATGGCTTTGATCAATTGTTTCATTGGTTGTTTTACTATGTCATTCCCTCCCACATGTAGCAAGATAATATTTGGAGGGCCTTGTTTTTTAGCCTGTTCTATTATCACTGGTACTATTTCTGCTCTAGACATTCCTCTCCTGCTTAGCCATTGCACTAACACTTCCTGCTTGTTCAAACCTAGTTGTTCGCCACTAGACCTTAACGCTGCTCTCCTTTGCGCCCAATGTAAAAATGAGTGTCCTACCAACCATATTGTCTGCCTTTTATAACCTGCGAAACGAAAATTAACGACATATCAACCGTTATGTATACCAGCTCATAGCCGGAGGGGGAGGGGAGAGATAATGTGGTATCATCCTTTCTAATTTTCTACCCTGTAAGGTCTTATATACAATCTGAATCTGTTGGATTCCCATCTTCCTAATTTTTGTATTATTGTGTCATCCAATCCCAATCTTGCTGCTTCCGTTGCTGCCCCTATACGGAACGAATGCGTTCCATATTCTTTTTCTGTTAATTTCATTCCTTTTAATGCCTTCTTTAGTATAGTTGTAAATTGATATTGTGATAATGTTTCTCCATTTTTATGTATCAATAATATTCTCCCCTGTTGTGGTCTTACTTGTAAAAATTGGTGAAAACATAGGATGGGACAAGTCACTTCCCCTTCTATTGGGAAAAGTGGTATGGTCAATCGCCCCCCCCCCTTTCTTTGTCTTGGGCTCTCTTATCACTATTTTTAATCCTTCCTCTCCTATTGTCACGTCTTCACTTAAAATACCCCCTTCCGCTCCTTTGTTTTTGCTAATTAGCTCCGATACTCGGAATGCTCCATAAAATGCCCATGAAAATGCCACCCGGAATAGTTTGAGCTCATACTCTGACTTTGTTAATGATTTCAATTGATTAAACAATCCTCCTAAAATTTTTAAGGTTATTGGTCTTCGCTTATCCTCTTTCCTTTTTCCTCTTTTAAAACCTTTACAAGCTTGTTTAACCAAAAAATTCTTTGTATGGTCTTCCCAGCCCTGTAACTTAAACAGAAAACTCAGGGCTGCTAGAGTCTTGTCTAACACACTCGTGGAAACTTGTTGTGTGAACATATCCATAACTTTCCACATTAGCATATGTAACCTGTTTGTACTCGATGCTTCTCCGCCTGTTTCTGTTTCCCGTTGCTTCCAGTCGTCCCAAATTTTTGTGTAACCTGCCCATGTCGAAGGCGCTAATGAGTTTTTGACCCAGCCATACATTTGTTCTAAACCAGGCTCCACAGCCAGTCTGGACATCTCTCCCCTTCCTTTTTGGCTTCTGGAGCCACTCGCCAAAACCTGTCCCACTGGAAGCGAGAGAGAGCGTCCGCAATTTCATTATGCATTCCTGGTATGTGTTTTGCTTTAAATGATATGTTCTTTTGTAAACATCTTAATACCATCTCTCTCAGCACTGTCACCACAGGTGGTGAACTTGATGTTAAGTTGTTTATAGCGTGAACTACCGACATATTGTCTGATCTGAATATGACTACTCTATCTTTTAGTTTCTCACCCCACAAGGTTGTTGCTATTAGTATTGGGAAGATTTCTAAAAATGTTAAATTCGTAATGAGCTCTGATTCTTTCCATTTCTTTGGCCATGGTGCAGCACACCACGAACCTTGTAAGTAAATACCAAATCCTTGCGACCCTGCTGCATCTGAAAATAATTGCCATTGGTCTGAAATATCCCCTTGTGTCTGCCAATATACCCTCCCATTGAAAGTGTCCAAAAACCTCAACCAAATTCTAAGGTCTTCCTTTATCGGCTTGGTTACTCTTATATAATGGTGCGGTTTCTTAATTTTTGCTGAAGCCATTGCCAACCTTCTTGCAAAAATTCTCCCCATGGGAATCACTCTGCATGTAAAGTTTAACGTGCCTAGCAGTGACTGTAGGAATCTTAGGGTTATTTTGTTTGCTCCTAAGGCTGCTTCTATCATTTTTTGTAGACTTTTTACTTTGTCTGTTGGTAATCTACATTCTCTTGCACACGAGTCAATCTCTATACCCAAAAATACTAAGCATGTTGTTGGTTGTATTGTCTTTTCGGGGGCTAATGGTATACCGAATTGCTTCGTTACTTCTTGTAGTGTTTTTAGTAATTTTGAGCATACCTTAGATCCTGCTGGGCCTACCATTAAATAATCGTCCAGGTAGTGCACTATGGAGTCTAACCCTGCCTGTTCTTTAACTACCCATTCCACGAATGTGCTAAATTTTTCGAATAGCGCACACGATATGGAGCATCCCATGGGTAATGCCCTATCCACGTAATATTGATCTTCAAACCAGCAACCCAATAGGTAATTGGATTCTGGGTGTATCGGTAACAACCGGAATGCTGACTGTATATCAGTCTTTGCCATGAGTGCTCCTTTGCCCGCTTTCTTGATTACCTCGATCGCTACGTCCAGTGATGTATACTCTACAGATGTTATTGCAGCTTCAATCTCGTCATTAACTGATTCACCCTCTGGGAAAGACAGGTGATGAATTAGCCGATAACTACCTGGCTCTTTCTTTGGAATTAAACCCAGAGGGGAAACCACCAGTGTCTCGATTGGAGGTTTGTTAAATGGTCCTGACATTCTTCCTAATTTTATTTCTTTCTCTAATTTGTTTTTTACTATTTCGGGGTGTTGTCTAACTGATTTTAAATTTTTACACGTGATTCTTGGACCTTTCAATTGCGATGGTATCTTAAAACCTACTCTAAACCCTTCCTTTAGAATGTACGCTTCTTCCACCAAGGGGTATCTTTCGAGCCATGGCAACATCTTATCTAGTTTCACTGGTGTCTCCCCCTTTTGAATTGTTGCTATTGTTTTGCTGCCTATTTCTTTTGAAGCATCTGGATATGGGATGTGCTCCTGCGCAAAAGGAGCAGTCATGCCGGAATCTACATGTAGCCCCGAATCTACATGCTCCCTCGTTGAATTGCCAACAGACTCCTCTTTTTTGCCCCCCATTCCCTTGAAAACTGTTTCCTGTTTGTCTGGCCTGAAAGGACTGATTGGCCTGAAAGGATTGGTTGCTCTGAAATGTTTGTCCTCCCCACCACGAGGCTTCCCGACTTGCTTGTAATGATTTATTATTCATAATGCGCATCCAGAGACCTATGTCTCGATGGTCCCAGGCCAAATCATTGCGCACCGCCATTTTTTGTCGGAAAGCCTCGTCGTATCGCAGCCAGGCCTGGCCCCCATACACCCTATGAGCCTCCCATATTGCATCTAGATAACAGAACAATGCAGAGCACTGTTCTGGGGTACGTTCTCCTATCACACTACCCATTATCACAAACGCCTGTAACCAATTTCCAAATGTCCTGGGTATCATTCTTATTCGCCTTTTTTCTTCGTCCTCTTCCTTCCTTATTTCTCTAAATCTATCCCACCTATCCAATTGGAATCTTTCTAAAGGTAATAGTGAAAATATTTCTACATATTCTTTCTTCCATATCTTTTCTTTTATTTCTTGTTTAAGGTGGAATCCTAGTGGACCTTCAAAACAGATGTATGTGTGCCCTCTCGCCATGTCTAACTCCCTGCTTTGCCCCGTTGACGCATTGCTTTCCCCTTTTTCGTTTGAAAGTGATCCTTCTCCTATTCTTTGTAACGAATTTGCTTCTTGCCCTAGGCTTAACTGCTGATTTATTTCGTTAGCTGCTTCACCTCTTGCCTGTAGAATTGACCCTCTAGCCCCTTCAATTTCGTTCTGTCTTGACTCCCAACCTCTCCCTTGAACCTCTCTATTGGCTTCTAATCTTCCTAATAAATTCCTGAGCTCTAACATTATGTCTCCCATGTCAGTATTACTCCTTAACCCTATGTTCTGTAATTCTTGATTCGCTGTTATTAATGTATGTGGCATATTTAAAGTACCTGTGGGTCTGTGATTTGTAGCTCCTGTTGTCGCATCCGCTCCTGATCTTGTTCCAGATCGCTGAAGATCGACGCCGGAATTCTCGATATTCGAACCTCTTGCGTTCGCCCGATTATTCGACCACTCCTGACCCTCTGTGGTCGTGCTCTGTCTCGATTCTGCTGCTGCTTCTTCTATTAGATCGCTTTCCTGAAAGAAATGAAATTGTCTTGTTTGCCTGGCCCGCTGAGCCGCTGCCTCCCCGCCTCCCAACTCGGCTGGAACACCTATCCTAGCACTTTGTAGCGCTTCTGTATAAGTCTGTAGTCCCTGACACACAGTTGCCGTGTTATTCATTGCCTGGCTCACTGTTGTCGCTGTTGGGCATCCCTGGGTAGCTGTTACTACATTCTCCACCCGCTGCCCTCTACTACCTGCTGTCGCTTCGTCCGTACTGTTCACATTTAGAATTTCGATCCTTAAATTACCATCACTGTGTTGGTACTCTCTCTCTCTTTCCTGTGGTGCTTGTGCCGTTGCTTCTAACTGCCAGGACCAAACAATCCCTTCTCTTTGCTGTCTCCTTCTATTCTGGTCTGTTTGCTGGTTTCCCTCCTCATTTAAGGGCCCTCCTCCTCCATTGTCGTTCTGTTCCCTGCTCCCCCCGGGTCTCTCACACCCTCTGGCTCTTATCCTGCTCCCCCAGTTGATAATGGGGACCGCACTTACCGCACTCGTCGTGGCTGTTTCTCGCCTTTTATGCTGTTCTCTGCTGTTGGTGTCTGTCGCCTCATTCCCGACCGTTCCTCTTAGCAACCGTTGTTGTACTGACTTTGCCTTCTTCTTTTGCGGCTCCCGCACCTTTTCCCTGCTGTTCTCCTTTTGTAGTGGGCTGGCATTCCTCTCTCGCCTTCGAGTTGGTTGAGATGGGCTCAATCTCACCGGCGGCCTACTCCTGCGTGTTCGCGCACTTCTCCCCTGGCTTGTTTCCGCGCTGCTCTGTTCTTCCTCTACTGCTCCTAAGACTCCTTGTATCCAATCCTCGCCTCTTTTTTCCGCTTCCTTTCTCAATCTCTCAATCAGTGCCTCCATTTCTCCCCCCCCTTTTTACCTGCTTCTTTTTCTTTATGGCTCCTCTCTCGCTTTCTCCTAACTCCTCCCTTCTTCTTCCCACAATTCCTTGCTACCATCCAATCTCTAGCTCCGCTCGTCCCGCCCAGTCATGCAGCCCCTCCCTCCATTACTTTCGTCCGTGGCTTCCTTTCAAATTCATATGTATATCATGTTTGGTATCTTTGGGCTGTATAAAATCAGTGGATCACAAAATGTTAATATTTTAACAGACTAGAGGGAAAATAGAGTTTAAAAGTTTCCCTCCAAAATATCTGTTGTATTCAATTAGATCAACTGGACTTGAAGCTTAGTTCTTGAAGATGTTTCGCTAGTCATCCGACTGGCTTTCTCAATTCAGAAAGGCAGTCTGAATTGAGAAAGCCAGTCGGATGACTAGCGAAACGTCTTCAAGAACTAAACTTCAAGTCCAGTTGATTTAATTGAATACAACAGATATAGTATGACCTGGATGAATGAGAACCTTCACAAGCATATTTCCCTCCAAAAAGCAGGATACACCTTTCAAACCACACCCCTAGGGACCAAGGCATTCGATTTTTCAGAGAAAGCATAAAATGGGGAAATAGCTTCAGTCCAAGCAGTGCACCAGTGTAACATCAAACCAAGGAACATCACTAACCCAATTGGGCTGACCATATATTGGCTTCCATCTTGGAATATCATATTGGACTTTGCAATTTTTTCCCATATTGGATTACCAAGTTTTCAGGAACTTTGCTCATGGAAAACAGACGCCATTATCTCTAATGTTTCTCTTTTTTATTCCATTTACTCTTAACTGTGTGCTGCTGTTAATGTTAAATTATTTATCATACATACTGTTTTTCTTAACTTTTCATGCACTCTTTTCTACTTTTAATAATTATATAAAATCATTTAAAGCTAATTGTCCTATTCTGAGTATATTCCAAAACGACCTGTGTCTTTGAAATTATGCTACCATATAGGAATTACTGATTAGAGCTATAGATCAGTGTATATAGTGATAGGTGTGGATAACCTTTTACTTACAAGATCTTTAGAAGATTAAAGGGAAGTTCAGTGCAAATACATATGCTTTTCAGAAAAAAGGCAGTATTTTTTCATCCCAATGACCTAATATCTGGCAATTCAACTTTTTTCTGTGTATAAATAACTGCAATCAAATACTGACTTCCTGTTTGCAGGACCCCTAGTAGAGATCATTATTGTCTTGCCCTAGACCCAGTGCCTGGGTTGATTCAGTTTCTCTCAGTAGAGATCTGAGCATCTTTGACCCAACAGCCAATCAGTAGAATTACTGTTAGGGACATTCCAACGTGTGGTGCATCCTGGGAAGAAGAAGGACCATCTGAACCTGAAATGTCAGCTACTATAATGTCACAGCAGGGATGAGCAAAGGGTATGAAATCAACTGATTTTTTCAAAAATGGAGAGATATGTAGAAAACTAAGTATGCATTACACAAACTAACAATTTAACAAATATTGTTATTTCCACTGAACTGTCCCTTTAATCCTTTGGTATAGTTAACAGTTCATTCAGCTGTCTCGGAATGTGGTGGCAGTTAACCGTATAATATTAGGATTATTATATAAATTTAGTGTGTGCTGTATTTATGTCCCCTATCCCTCCTTCTCTGTTCTATTTATTTGACATTTCAGTTAGTTGGAGTACATTTTCCAATAACCATAAGTAGACAGACAGACTGGAGTGGGGGTGTGACATCACGCATATATTTTTGTGGCTTCCTGCCCATCCTTGGAAGTAAAAGGGGAAAAAAATGCATTATTTGCCTGCATGTCCCCCTGCAGCCCCTTTCAACATTACTACCAAACCCCCAACTGGGGGAACAACATACATGATTACAGTTCTGTAGAGAGGCAAAGAGTATTACTTTGTACCTCAGTATTAATTGTATTACTGTTTGTACCTCTACAGAACTGTAATCCATTTCCAAGCCTGTACATATAATAACTACTCTTTACTACCAGTTAGAAGAAAAAGCCAAGGAAGTTGCTTTCAACATTAGTTGTCCCCAGGGCAGATGGACTAAACATATTTAAATGAACAGATAGGCCATCTATAAAAAATAAATTGTATGTCCTTTTTTTAAATTCACTTTTAATTCTTCCTTGCAATTTTAACATTATTAAAGATAAATAGGAGATTCAATAAAAGTTCTTATTTTTTAAAATGTGCTAATTTTGCCCCAACCAATCAGATTTATTTAACATTTGAAAGCTAAAATCTGATTGGTTGGGCAAAATTAGCACCATTTTAAAGGGCATGTCCACCCCCAAAACTAAAATTTAACCCCTTACTGGCCACATCAAGTAGTTTTAAAACAATCCTTACCTTACATTCCTGCTCAAAATAGTTCCCCTGCTGTGCCCCTCCAAAGTCCAGGAAACTGCTGTGTAGGAGCAGTGGTTGACTCATGCTGTGCCTGAGACTTCCTCAACCTCATCAAGGTTGAGGCATGCTCAGTGCAGCCCTCCCTGCCTCTCAGCCAATCACGGACGCAGCTGCCGGTCCCGCCCCCTGCTTTCAATTCCATGCAAGCAGAGGGCCTGAACACTGCGGCAGGGAGAGAGGGCAGGTAAGTAAGAATCGGGGGACTTCTAACAATTATATTAATGCGGTTGGGGCTGGGGGAGCATGCCCTACCACATATCAAAAGTTAAATTTTGGGGTGGACATGCCCTTAAACGATAAGAACTTTTATTGAATAAAAGTTTAGCAAACATTGTCATGATCACAACACTAAAAATGTACAAAGTCTCACACAATGATCACCTGTACTGACCAGTTGACTATCACCTTAGAAAATTGTTTGAATGAAGCCAATTGTAAAGTGGTCCTTGCTGCATTCCCTATAGCATAATCACTGCTAACCAAAGTATGTGCTTCACCTGAGTAACCCAAACCCCCTAATTTGGCTCGGTATCTAAATAAATTTTTCCTATATCTCACCCTCAAGTGATTCTGGTTGGGACTACAATCATCTATGTAGACTATCGAACAATGTGCCGGAAATTGAATTTTAATGAGGCAACATCAGAAGAAACAGCTGTGGGTATGTTTAAACAGTCAATATCAAAACAATGGAAGAAAAACAACAAAAAACTAATAAAGATAGAATGAAGAACAAATGTGCTTTAAGTGAGCCACGGAGCCTCCAGGGGTAGGAGGAGGGGCGTCATGACGCGGCCAGGAGGGGCAGGACCAGGATTGCAGCGGGGACAGGGATGGAGGAGGGAAGGGAGGAGGGGAGGAGAGTAATAAAAGGCCGCAGGGCTGAAGTGGGGGCCGCCATTTTATTATCCTAACGGCCGAACATGGCTCACCTGGACTCCCTAATGGCGGTGATCCGACAGGCGGCTCTTCAGCGCGGCGAGGGTACCCTCTGGATAACTTGGCGGCGGACACTGGTGAGGACACGGCCACCAGTAATAGGGAGGCGGACCAGACAAGGAGTAGGCCAGGAGTGCGGCGAACAAGGCCCCCATCGCGCCTCAGCCCTTCACCACCACAAAGAAGGAGACAGAGGAGGAGCAGCCCAAGTCGCGAGGCGTCGCGACGGAACCCGCAGAACGCAGAGGCCTCTGCTAGCATTTCCAGGGAAGTAAGAACCCCAGCGGCCAGGCCCAACTCCAGAAGGGGCCCTCGCCAGGGAATCACAGGGAGGCGCACCAGGAGCACCACAAGGCTTCCGGTAGCTGAACCAGGCAGGGGGTGCGGCCAGGAGAGGGAACGGCCAGGTCCCCACAATATCCCAAGGGAGAGTGCGGCCTGGACTACAGGTCAGGGTGGAACAAGTGGACAGTCACCATCTTCTTCAGCAACAGGGGTGCTCATAGCGTGACGGGGGGGAGGGAGGTCGCCATCCCAGTTAAGTGACAGGTTGATCCCTCTCTCTGGCCCTCACAGGTACAGTCTCCAGGGGCACGAGCAGCCACTAGCGTGGCAGCAGGGGGGGGAGGTTGGTAACCCAGCATCAGGGCCAGATGCTCCCTCTCCTTTGCTTTCGACAGTTCAGCTGCCAGAAGCATCCTTCTCTCAGACGGCACCCCCGCCAGCATCACAGTTCTCTAACATCTAGCCATCAGACGACGTCGCAACAGTGACGGACATCTACAGCAACAGCTCACGCCAGTTACTCAACTGTCACAGCCCATACTCTCAGCGACAGCAGCTGCAGAACCTTCTACATCGGTAACCCCTTTTATTACCCCTTCGTCTATCTCTCAGTCTGAGGTCAGGGGTCAGGGTCAAGATGCTTCCACGAGTGGGGTTAATAGTTTTGTGACAGGCCTTAGGCAATTACTTTTCCAATGGGCAGCGGACAGAGTCAGCAACACCCGCGGTGGGAACACCCAGTCAAAGGGTAGGGGCCAAGGAATAGGGTATATAGCTTTATGACAGACAGCTTCCACTACAGGGAGCATTTCATATTCACCCAGCGAAATGCCCAGGCCGTTACAAATGGAAACACAGATTAGGCAAGGAACGGGACATGGCACAGAGTTAATAGGAGACACATCAGTCTCTGACTCGGCAAAAGGGCATACGTACGTATGCTTCGAGGTCCATGGGGGCACATGTCAAACCAGAGACAAAAGAACAAATATGCGCAGCGAATATGTAGACATATTCACGCTGCTTCCTCTCGAACGTTTAAACTTGACCGTTGGGAAAGAGGAAAGGAGCATAGAAAGGAGGAAGCGACGAGCGATGGCACTATAGGTGATCCATGCACGTTCGGGAACTGGCTTCAACCTATGCTATATGGCAAGCATCATAGGTGAGCGTTTTCCAGACAATGTTCCCCCTTGTTCTCTACCTAGATGGCATCTGGGAGGCTCACGGGTCTATGGCAGTCAAGCGTGGCTCAAATATGACGAGCAGTTTCATCAGAGAAGGCGGTACACAAGGAGCTAAAATGGGACCATAGGGACATAGGATTATGTATGAGGGTTATGACAGGTAGAGCTGGGCAAACTGGGGAACCTTCAGGACGGCCAGTTTCAGCCCTTCCGTCAACAGGATACGCGTTGTCGGGACAACGGCAGCCAGAAAAGAGGGTCTTGCTTGTCCTTCAACGAAGGACAGTGCAAGTGGGGAGCAACGTGTAGATTTCGACACGAATGCTCCTTTTGTTCAGGCACACACCCATACGCCAGGTGTTTCAAAAAGGTTGCGAGGAGCACAAGGAAAACCAGAGATAATAGTGGAAAAGGGGGTGACGCCAGTGAAGGTAGAGGCGATGCAGCCCTGGCTCGATAGATTCCCGGATAAGGATAAGGCTACATTCCTATCAGAAGGTTTTAGTTTAGGATTCATAATTCCAGCTACACTTGGAGCTCCAAAATTAATAAAGAAAAATTTGCGTTCGGTTTTGGCCAATACAGATATAGTGCGAGAAAAGCTGCGCAAAGAAGTTGAAGCAGGCAGAATGGCGGGTCCGTTTCAGGACCCCCATTCCCTAATTTGCGGGTTCTCGTTAGGTTTAGTACCCAAAAAGATTAGGCAAATTTCGTCTGATACATCATTTATCATACTCAGCAGGGGAATCGGTAAATGATGAATATAGACGACAACTTAACACACGTGAGCTATACTTCATTCGATGTGGCCATAGGTTAGTACGGGAAGCAGGAAAAGGGGCAACAGATGGCAAAACAGATGTCGAGTCAGCCTTTAGGTTGCTACCTGTCATCCGAATTCCATCCTTTGTTAGGTTGTTTTTTCGACAACCAATATTTTGTGGACAGGTCATTGCCAATGGGCTGCTCGATTTCCTGTGCTTACTTCGAGGCATCAGTACATTTTGGAGTGGGTGGTACGGCAGAGACAGGTGTTAAAGCCATATTACACTACTTGGATGATTTTTGTTCGTAGGACCAAAGAATTCCAACTTGTGCGCCATACTACTGCAAACCATGGGCACGGTGTGCCTGCGGTTGGCATCCCCTAGCGCAAGACAAAACCGAAGGCCCTTCCACGTGTCTAAAATTTTAGGGATGAAATAGATACAGTGCGCAGGAGTGCAGATTGCCCCTTGAAAAGGTTACAGATTTGACACACACAATCTCCCAAATCATTTTAGCAAAAAAGATTACCTTAAGGAAATGCAGTCCCTGCTGGGAAAACTTAACTTTGCCTGTAGGATAATGCCTAGGGTCGAGTTTTTTCTAGGCGACTTGCATTAGCTACTTCTGGGGTCGACAACCCATCACTTTATTCGGCTCTTGCAAGCAATCAAGGAAGACCTTAGAGTGTGGCAAAAATTTTAGAACAATTTATGGCGCCAATTTTAGGTTCTCTAAGGAGCTGGATAGTGACGACATTCACTTGTTCCCGATGCCGCCGGTGGATAGGTTTTGAGCCTATTTTAATGGTGCTTGGTGCGCTGCTCCCTGGCCGGATCGCTGGAGGTCTTCCCAAGTGATAAAGAATTGACATGTCTGGAATTATTCCATCTATTCTAGTGGCCTTAGAACTGTGGGGATCTGGTTGGAGAACAAAAGTAACGTATTCACACAGACAACATGGCAGTGGTGATGGCAGTAAATAACTTAACATCTTCTCTTGCCAGTTTTTGACTTTACTGAGACGAATAGTACTAGTATGTTTACGACTTAATATACATTTTAAAGCTAAACACATCCCGGGTTGTTAACGAAATAGCTGACGCTCTGTCACGTTTTCAGTGTCAGGTTCCAATTATTGGCGCCGGCTGCAGCGGCCCAAGGGGTGAGGTTCCGGAGTCGCTTTGGAACATCATCTAAGAGGTATGCAATCACTAATACAGCAGTCCCTGCCCCATTAACATGGGAGGCTTATTCCGCTGTGTGGCGTAGATGGTTTCAACTTGAGTACGAGGTAGGGGGGTTTTAGACGAATAAAAACGTTCTGAACATGTTTGTTGCATATAGCCAGCTTGTTCGAGAGGGGTTCGTCGGTTAGCATGTTGTTGAGGAATCTGTCGGCTTAAGATTCCTTTTTAAAGCAATGGGTTGGTCTGACTATACCAAGAACTTTCTAGTCAGGCAGGCAGTGAAAGGATTCACAAAAGGTGCAAAAACAAAGAACAAGAGATGCCCCATTACCCTACACATGCTAGAGGGGCTCTTTTATACAATTTAGTCACCTAACGGACTCACAATTCGAGCGAGCTTTGTTTCAGGTGGATTTTTGGGCCTTTTACGGAGCATTAGAGTCTCGGAGATAGTAAGTAGGGCAAGGAGACCGGAGGCGCATTTTAGCTCAAGACGGACATTACAGGGGATCGTTTGGATATAATAGTGCGCAACACAAAGATGAGCAAACCCGGGTCATACTTTAAGGTCTCGTTACATGTCATTACAGGCTGTAACACTTGCCCAGTGCAAGCTTTTCACAACTACCACAGTGTGTAGACAGTCGGGGGGGGGTCCCTATCTATACACAGGATGGATGGATCTTTTCTCTCTCGTTTTCAATTTACAGCCATTTTACGCAAAGCCTTACAAGGGTTAGGGTTGACATTGACAGATTACGGGACACATTCATTTCGTATAGGAGCCACCACTGAAGCAGCCTGTGGGGGCTTGTCCGAGGAACTTATAAAAGCCATTGGTAGGTGGGAGTCTTCTAGGTTCAGATCATATATACGGCCTAACCGAGGTGGAGGTAGGATGTAGTGGCAGCCTACAGGTATTTAAACCAATTTCTGTTCAGTTAAATTTGAGCGTACTTGTTTTGGTTCCAAATCCCTTTTGCTTTTTCAGGTGCTCCACGGCGTGCAATATGGCTTATAGGCCATTCTTACATATTTGGGCTGAAAAGAGAGCACTTCTCTGCCCAAAAGGCTGTGAATATTCAACGGGGCATGCTTTGGCACGAACTCTGTTCCAGAGCAATACAGCAGGCAAAAAAGACGGGCCCCCTTGCATCTTACTGATGCATGCAGGGGGCAATGATCTAGGGTATACACCCATGAACACCTTCTAAAGAGCATTAAGCGTGACTGCCTACGGCTTGGTCAATTTTCCAAAAGTTTTATTAATTTGGTCTAAGAAATTCCCAAAACAATTATGGAGAGGGCGCTAAGTCACAAGAGGCCATCGAACGAGTTCGGATTAAGGTAAATAAGAAGTCCATAGCATAATTCCTACAATTAAATGGTGGGGTTGGTATAGCACACCCGACATAGCACATGACCGCTCTCTTTTCCGCCTGGACGGGGTTCACTCTGACGGAGGTTGGTATTGATATTTTTAATTCAGTTACAAACCGTTGTGGAGAAGGCTTATTGGTCTTGGGCGCTCACGGGGTTGAAGGTTCCAACCTCGTGAGCGTTGGCGGGTCCCTGTTAGTCGGCCATGAAGGGGAGAGTTACAATGTGATGGAAAAGGAGGATGGTATTGGTCCTGGTCTAACCCAAGGTGGGTGGTCAGATGATTGATGGTGGTGAAAGCAAAGAAAAAGATCCAGCGAACCAGGAGGGAGCGGTTACGCAGGATTAGATTATGGCCTTAATTAATTATATGATTAGCCGTCGGACAGGGACTCAGGTTAATACTAACAGTCTGAGTAATTGTTAATTGTTGGTATAACATTGTTATTATAACTGTTATTATAATTGTTTGCCAATAAGAGTTATCAGCAGTGTTAACTTTATGCATTTGTCTAACAATGTTGTATCTATGCGATTAAAAAAGTACATTTGGAATAAATATGGGTTAATGTAAAATAAACGCTGTGGCCAGTAAAATTCAAACAAGCAGGTGGTCGTGTTTGTTATTTAAGGTTTTTTAAAAAAAAGGGGATGCATGAACAGTGTCGCTGTTCATTGTACACCATCAATTTAAATCGAGGTTTAATAGAGCCAGAATGTGATGCCTTTTTAGTGTGTGTCCCTCCTAGCTAACATTGCTACAGGTAGAGACAACGATATCAGCACATTCACAGTTAATGAGCAGCACAGTACGGATGTGGAGGGTGTGCCTCGTGCTGCTTGCTTTTTCACAGAGCCCAGCAGTCTTTTTCTTTCAAAATTTCTGCAGATTTGTCCTCCTCGCCGTTGGTTTCTTTCCTGTCTGCCTGCCAGCAAGGTGAGGATAAGGCTACATATTCAATGTTACTTCAGCTGAACAATAGGCTATACTTACCTTTAACTTTTGTTCAGAATCTTTTATTAATAGTTACACTTTTCTTTAGACCAAAAAAGTGATGGGACACTAACAGCCAATTTCTGAAGAAACATTTAAATTGTTTTTGTCTTAATCGAAAATTCAGGTAGGGTTGTAATCTGATTAAAAAATTATAACCTACCCCTGTAGTGGATTTCTATGGGAGGAATGTAAGAATATAGCCTTATAATCTTTTTTTTTAATTTAGAGTCTCGGAGCTAGTAAGTAGGGCAAGGAAGACCGAAGGGGGCATTTTAGCATTTTGGGCTGAAAAGAGAGCAGTTCTCCGCCAAAAAGGCTGTGAATTGTATATTCCCCCTGATCAAGCCATTGTTTTATGGCTCGGTAAACGGGGCATGCTTTGGCGCGAACTCGTTCCCAGTGCAATACAGCAGGCAAAAAAGACGGGCCCACCTTGCATCTTACTGATGCATGCAGGGGGCAACGATTTAGGGTATACACCCATGAGACACCTTATAAAGAGCATTAAGCGTGACTGCCTGCGGCTTTGGTCAATTTTCCCAAAAGTTTTATTAATTTGGTCTGAGATAATCCAAAGACAATTATGGAGAGGCACTAAGTCACAAGAGGCCATTGAACAAGTTCGGATTAAGGTAAATAAGTCCATAGCAAAATTCCTACAATTAATGTCGGGGTTGGTAGTAGCACACCCCGACATAGCACATGACCGCTCTCTTTTACTTTCAGTGTCCCTTAGGTTCAACTGTTAAAATACATGTTTTCAGTGATGCTAGTGAATCAGCTTACGCCATTCTCATTTAGAGTAAAGATCCTCTTTCAGGAATTATGGGAATGCTATTACCTGCTTTTATAACGTATCTGCATTCCCTTATTACCCTCTTTAATAATGTATCTGCATCACCTAATTACCCCTTTTAATAATGTATGCCTTTAATAATGTATGTGCCGTACATTAACAGCCACAGTTGTACATTATCAATAATGCAATATATCGCTAAGTTGCGATACTGCACGGTTTTAGTGTAAAACTTTACTTGTTGATTAGTTTACATTGCGCTAGTTCCAAAAAGTATTGGAAATGGCACGGCCATTTCGAAATTTGTGAAAAACCCACTAATTAGGCCCTATAGCGGCTGATCTAGCATCAGACGTGTATATGGTAATACCAGTAATTTTCAATAATTTTACATTTTAGAAACTTATCCAGCCCACTTTCTACAATTAGTTAAATAGTGAAATACCATGTCTTTTATCCTTTCAGGAAAGGCATTTCTGAGAGTCAACGCCACAGATAATGACGATCCCACCACGCCCAATGCACAGCTATCTTACAGCATCCTGCAACAGATTCCACTGGTTGGCAAGCTCCTGTATTTCCAGATTGACAATATCACTGGGGACATCTCTGTGACAAAGAATGGTAAGTACAGAACATTCCATAAAAGTTTCAGTATTTCCAGATGTAGCTGGTAGAATGGCTGGAGAAAACAACATGATAGGGGAAATATACATAGAGCAACAACCACAATTCCCATCAAACAGCCACGTCACCTGTTTGTGACATGGTACCAAGGGCTTGTGTGGCTTTCATGTGGGATTTGTAATAGTAGGAGCAAATTCAGCAGATGTAAAAACACTGATGGAAATTTACCCCAAGACTATAGGTTTTCACCCCTGGGCTTCCCTAGTTAACCAGCAAAAATCAGCAAGAAGCAGTCTTTACATTGACCAAGTCCGAGACTGGGGGGTGTGGGTCACAAGGATGTGTTTCTCTAGAGCTAGGGATGGGGGTGTTGGAGGATTGATGGCTTAGTGTTAGACCACAATAGATGTTGTCCCCATTTATAATTACATGTGCTGCAAAATTACTGCTTCAAAGGGGTGCTGCAGCGTGGTGAATTAAAACACATATAGGGAGATTCAATAATCTAATAATTCTAATCGTTAAAAATGTTGCCCCAACCAATAAGATTTTGTTTAACATTTGAAAGCTAACATCTGATTGGTTGGGGCAAAAATAGCAGAATTTTTAACGATAAGAACTTTTATTCAGTCTGTGGTCATTTTACCAGTCTGTGGTTGGCACACAGACTGGTAAAATGGTTGGCACACAGACACTGATAAATTGGTAGGGAAATCTCCCTGTTAATCTACCCCAACTAAAAATCATTAAAAAAAATCATTAAAAGTCATTTGGGAGTTACTTCTCTGTGACTTAAATATAATATACTTATTATTTACAGTGGATGTAAATAATCCATTATATAAAGACACATAGACAAAGGTTGTTGTAAAGATTAATTGCCAAGTGCAAAACAGGGTCCACTCAAGCACGCCCAAATGGCAATTGCCTATAGTAGGTAGGTGCAATTCTCACAGCCCTCTACCCCAAGAGACAATTCAATATATATAAAAAATGGAGGAGCACACTACATTTCACTATTAGTGATTATTTAATAGCAAAAAATACAACGTTTTGGGGGATATACCTTCCTCGGGTATATTTTACATATTAATTTTAACTGCACAATTGTATATGAATAATTATATTACTCAATTCTGGAATATAACTATTCTCCAATCTCCATACGATTATTAGAACTGTAATGTATGTATGAGCTTAAGAAATTTAATTAATACCCGACTGTTACATCTGTGTTAAAAAAAATTTTAGAATAAGATTATAGTATTCAAAATAGTCAGCATAGCATTTATAGCAGAAATAACATTACAAATGGTTTATCTGTTGTATTCAATTAGATCAACTGGATTTAAAGTTTAGTTCTTGAAGACGTTTCGCTAATCATCCGACTGGCTTTCTCAATTCACAATGACTTGTACAAGGGACCTTCGGATGCAAGCTGTGGATGCATTGAGGCTATAGCTTGGTACACACATGCCAGATTTTTGAAAGATGACAGACAGGATCTGCAAGATCTTGCCTGTCATTTTTCAAAAATCATGATACACACAGTCCTGAGCATTCTCCCTATACACAGCTTATACACAGCATAGGGAGAACGCTGTGCAAGCCTGAATAGAGGTGGGGGCTTCAACACCAACTGCCATGTACAATGCTGTTTTTACACCTCTTAGCCACAATGCATCCACACCTTGCATTCAGATGGTCCCTAACACCTGACTGTCATATGCTAATTGTCATTCTGAATTGAGAAAGCCAGTCGGATGACTAGCGAAACGTCTTCAATAACTAAACTTTAAGTCCAGTTGATCTAATTGAATACAACAGATATACCATGACCTGGATGAATGAGAACCTTCACAAGCATTAAAATTGGTAAATATTTGGAAAATTGTGTTTCCGATCTATTTCCCCCATTGACAAATATCCAGATAAACATAGCTACCAGGCTCTTCTGCTTCCCAGTGCTGTTTATATTCTGGGCTAACGTTTGATAAACTCAATGTTTGTGTTAAAGGATTAAGGTCAGAGAGGGATAATGGTTACATTTTGCTTTACATTTGTATTAATGTTCATAGTGATTATATTAGATCCTGCCCATTCTCAAATCTGATGTTTCTACTAAAGATGTTTCAAATCTTTTTAATAAGATAACAAAGCAGAGGGCCCCTTTCCTTCTTACTTTCCCTATGACAAAGATACAGCCTCCCCCCAGAAACCCACTGTGGATGAAGCAGGGAGGGGGCCCATAATAGCTTTGCAGGGGGACCCAGTGATTCCTAGTTAAGCCACTGACCGTCTGTAATTTAATCCGGTTTAATAAAGCGGCCAACGGTTTTCATTTTCTGTGTCACTTTACTATTTAGATTTGAGTTCAGTGAATACAATGGTTTAGCTGGATAATGCACAGTAGGCTCTCTTAACATTGCAGTTTATCCCCAGTTGTCATTGTTCTGACAGAATCCTGATATTAGACCAAAGAGAGAAAACCCTATGGTTCCCTTTTCTCAATCTAGTGTAAGTTTCTTGTGCCCCTTTTGCTAGCCCAATAGTTTTCTATTTACATTTCCTTTAATAGAATTAAAGAAAATAAAGTTAAAGAAAATGTGTCCTGGATCACATCTATAAATGCAAGAAGATGTGACACTGAAAAGGTTAATGTTTCCTAGCTTGTCCTCTGTTCCCTGCTGTGATATAGCTACAGACCTACAGACCTCAAATTATTTTTTGAGGCTTTCATTTTAAAACACACAAACAATAAAGTTTACCCATACATGTAGCAAAACTATTCAATCAGATTTTATACTTATATCCTCAATTTGTACACCCTAAAAATGCTTCGCACACCGACACTGGTAAATTGCTTAGTACAAAGACAACTGGTGAAATGGTTGGCACACAGACTAGTAAAATGGTTGGCATGCAGACTGGTAAAATGGTTGGCACACAGACACTGATAAATTGGTAGGAAAATAGATACTGATAGATGGTTGGCACTGCACACAGACACTGGTTAAATACTTGCCACACAGACCTTGATTGGGAATTACCATGGCTGCTTAATGATACCCATAACCTACTCCTACCACTTTTTAACCTAATGAAAATGAACAGGCAGACACACAAGTTGGGTGAAAACAGTAGGCCACAGCTTTATTGACACATTCCATTGCATGTTTTCAAATAATAAGCCAGATCTTATATACATCCTTGCGTCTTAATTAGATGAACCCAGCCGTAGCCAATGCTAGAATGCCAGGCCTCTGGATCCCCAGAGGGCAAGTGACGGCTCCAAAACCATAACCTTCACAAGGATGAATACGCCAGCTGTGACTCCAACATCCCTACTCATTTTTATTAGCACACAAACAAAACTCAAAACCTAACTTTAGGGAAGGAAGATCTGACTCCTCCAGCAATGTTGAACAAACAATGTTGATCCCCTTGTGGCCCGCCCTTATATACCTAGCGTGACGTCAATTATGACGTCACTCTACCGGATCTCGCGAGACCCGGAGCGGTCAATCATCACTCACGCAATGACGCGCTGATGTCATCATTGCGGCCGCGACCGGGATTAGCGCAATACTTCCAGGAAGGACTACAACTCCCAGCATCCCCGGAAGGCACCTCCCCACCTGAGGTCAGACGCTCCGCCTCTTAACTCGGGCCAGAGCTACCAGACTAGTTAAATGCTTGGCACACAGACAATGATAAATTGGAAAAATGACACTGAGAGTCAGCCAATCACAAACGCGGCTGACGATTATTGATTTAGCCGAGGAAAGAAAGCTTGGTATATAAGTTTATGGGCACTTTTTTTACGATTTAAACATGGCAGTTAGGGTTGGGAGTGGGGTCCCTACAATACAGAAAATTTTTTTGACACTATAACTTCAGAATGGAGGAGTGTAGAGTATTTACCACTGTTCCAAATATCTCTAGACAACGTATTTTTATTATATTCCGGGCAT
The DNA here is from genome assembly GCA_019447015.1 of Hymenochirus boettgeri. NCBI lineage: Eukaryota > Metazoa > Chordata > Amphibia > Anura > Pipidae > Hymenochirus > Hymenochirus boettgeri. Next base: position 32,092 of record JAACNH010002375.1, read on the forward strand.
TGAAACAAAAGCCACGCTAGACCATTTGTACCTGGAGGCTTTTGAGGTATGCGTGGCATCAGAAAACATCAGACATTTTGAAAGACTTCAAGCCACAAGCAATGTACCAAGCATTTAGGGGGCAATGTACTATTGGTAAGGTTCAAATCACCAAGTACAAGATAAAACTGGAAATGTGGTTATTATTCTGGTTGTTTTGGTATTTGTGGGACACTTGGCTGAACAATCACCTTATGTTAGAGAAGCATCCACACTGTTAATAAATAAGGTTGGACAGATGAACAGGCTGAAACTATGGTCAATGGCAAAGAAAATCATATTTATTTTTCTGTCACTGGTAGGAAGGGACCTGTTGGATGTAGAAAAGCAGAAGGAATACGAACTTGTTGTTCAGGTTTCAGACAATGTTTTTAGCAACACAGCAAAAGTGAAGATCACAGTAACGGAAAACCTGTGGGTGGCTCCACAACCAGTGGAAATTGAGGAGAACTCCACTCTTGTGCACCCCATGAAGATTACACAGGTACGGTTTGTGGTGTTCCAGACCCATTTCTGTTGTAACAATGGTTCTTTCTCCAGTAGAAAAATGTTATAGGGAATTTTGGGTTTGTTGGCAAACCACAGGCCCACCATCAGACTTTTCTGGTCCCCATACTGGGTAAATTTCTGGGGGGCCCTAAACATGCAGTAACTCAGATACATTACACACAGACTAGAAAACATATTAAACAGAAACATTTTGCACACACATATACAATAACACTTATATTGTGCTAACCTCAAATGTCATGTCCAAAAACACACACTGACTTGTATATATAAAATGTCATGTGCAGCAGAACACACTGACCTGTATATATAATCTTCCTCGTTGCCAGTTTTGACTTTACTGAGACGAATAGTACTAGTTTGTTTGCGACTTAATATACATTTTAAAGCTAAACACATCCCCGGGTACGACTTAATATACATTTTAAAGCTAAACACATCCCCGGGTATGTTAAAGAAATAGCTGACGCTCTGTCACGTTTTCAGTGGGTCAGGTTCCGATTCTGACGCTCTGTCACGTTTTCAGTGGGTCAGGTTCCGATTATTGGCGCCGGCTGCAGCGGCCCAAGGGGTGAGGTTTCCGGAGTCGCTTTGGAACATCATCTAAGAGGTATGCAATCACTAATACAGCAGTCCCTTGCCCCATTAACATGGGAGGCATGCAATCACTAATACAGCAGTCCCTTGCCCCATTAACATGGGAGGCTTATTCTGCGGTGTGGCGTAGATGGTTTCAACTGGAGTGCGAAGTAGGGGGGGTTTTAGATGAAGAAAAACGGCTGAACATGTTGTTGGTGCATATAGCCAGCTTGTTCGAGAGGGGTTCATCGGTTAGCATGTTGTTGAGGAATCTGTCGGCTTTAAGATTCCTTTTTCGGTTAGCATGTTGTTGAGGAATCTGTCGGCTTTAAGATTCCTTTTTAAAGCAATGGGTTGGCCTGACTATACTAAGAACTTTCTGGTCAGGCAGGCAGTGAAAGGTTTCACAAAAGGTGCAAAAACAACAGACAAGAGACGCCCCATTACCCTACACATGTTAGAGGGGCTCTTTATACAAGTTAGTCACCTAACGGACTCACAATTCGAGCGAGCTTTGTTTCAGGTGGCATTTTCTTGGGCTTTTTACGGAGCATTTAGAGTCTCGGAGCTAGTAAGTAGGGCAAGGAAGACCGAAGGGGCTATGGCAACTCCCAATCCAGATCCGTATGTCACATCACACAGTAAAACTTCCAAAGTTGATTATTGGGAAATTATTTGGAGAGATCAGTCACTGGCAGGAATTCTGGAGTAAGTTTGAAACAGCAATGCCAAAAATGCCAGCCTGTCAGAAATAGACAAATTAACTATTAAAAATCGTACTTGTGTGGTTGCTGCAGCCACTGCGTCGCTGGACTGCCTCTATCCAATGAAAATACACTGTGGCAATTGAAATACTGCAAGGCAGATTTGGTCGTAGAGACTTAAAATAAATACCATATGAATAAGCTCTTAAACTGACTGCAGTAAAGAGATCCTCTGACCTGCCAGCTTTGCGTCACCTAGATGATGAGTGTGAAATACAAGTGCGCAGTTTGCAATCTATGGAGTTATGACAGCTATGGGAGTTATGACAGCTATGGGGGCCTGCTAGGCCCAATATTATTGAAGCTGATTCTGAATATATAGCCCTTCAATTTAGTCGCCAGCAGGATCAACAGGAATGTAATGTAACAATGTTTTTAAAATACTTAAAAAGGAGTTTGAGAGCAGAGAGCGTGCATTGCACTTATCCAGATCAGAAAAAAAACAATATTGCCGTGCAATCAAGAACAACGCCATCAGAAATCAAGTGCATTCTTTGAACATAACCTAAGAGACAAATAATGCAACAACCAGGCTCTGTACAGTTTCCAACCCTGCAAGCTGTATATTTTGTGACCAGTCAGAGCACAAGACTGAGGACTGCAATAAGTTAACCCAGAAGAATGCAAGGAAAGACTAAAAAGAAAAGGGTTATGTTTGGTTTGTTTGGGAAGAAGCATATTCAAAGTTACTGCCGAGTTAAAGGAGTCTTATGTGCAAATTGTGGTAAGAGACATCACATCAGTGTGTGACCAAAACGAGCTCCATGAAAAACACAGAAGACACAGTCATCTCATCAGTATAGTTACAGACGATAAGATGTAAACTATGATAAACAAGACCGTGCTGTTGCAGACTGCCCAAGCATGGGCAGAGGGCCCTATAATCAGAAGGTTAGTACGCTGTTTGCTAGATGGAGGAAGTCAAAGAACTTTTATTCGTGAGGACATTTCTAGATCACTTAAACTACCAGTTGTAGGGGAAGAGAGACTCAATCTCCACACCTTTGGGTCTAAAAAACCCGGTAACTGCCTGAAGGAACCTACACAGTAGTGACCAAGGATAGAAATAGAGGCTCTAGAAATCCCAACAATCAGCAGTGAGCTTAGAAAATCCCAAAGGAGCAGCTAACAGTTTGAGATGAAGACCAAGGGACTAAGGTTATCTGAAACAGCTGAACTAACTGGCGAGGACTTAGAAATAGCAGTCTTGATTGGAGGAGATTACTAGTGTAGTGTCTGGAAGAATTGAGAGACTGGGAGAAGCACTTGTTGCACTTGAAACTACCCTTGGATGGACTCTGCAAGGGCCAGTTCAGATATCTGGTGTAACAGGCATCACAAATGTTGGAGTCATAAACGTAAGTGTTGCAGATGAAGCACTTGTCTCTCGCCAACTGCGAGCCCTTTCGTGTTTTGAGGATGGCAAAGGTATTATTTGGGGCATCACCCAGTCCATTTCTTTGACAGTACCATCAAACACCATTTAAAGCTATGAAAATACTCATCCTGGGACAGTCCAAGTCTTTAGTGGGATGACCTTATATCAGAGCAGACACAGTTGAGATGCCTATACCATATCTACAGAAGCAAGGGAGATTATGCTTGCTGCAGGCATAGTTCTCTGTAAATGGATTACAAACTCAAAAGAATTACAGTTTAGATGGCAAGAGAACAAAATGAACAAGCGGCTATGATAATGGGTCAAGCAAGTTGCTGTAAGGTACTGGTTCTCAAATGTAGAACAGAGACTGATGACTTCGTATTTGTCTACATTCCTAAAAGCGCATAAATACAAAAGAGGTGTGGTTATGATGCATAAGCATGCATTTTTGACCCTATTGGATTTTTTTTATACCAATTCTCATTTAGAGTAAAGATCCTCTTCAGGAATTATGGAATGTGGCATTCGCTGGGATGAAGAGCTACCACCAGACTTAACAAGTAAGTGGACTCAGTGGTGTGTAGCAATCCCCAGGCTATACTTTCAGTGTCCCTGGTTCAGTGTTAAAATACATGTTTTCAGTGATGCTAGTGAATCAGCTTACGCCATTCTCATTTAGAGTAAAGATCCTCTTCAGGAATTATGGGAATGTGGCATTCGCTGGGATGAAGAGCTACCACCAGACTTAACAAGTAAGTGGACTCAGTGGTGTTTAGCAATCCCCAGGCTATACTTTCAGTGTCCCTTAGGTTCACAGTTAAAATAATGTTTCAGAGATGCTAGTGAATCAGCTTACGGAGCTTTGCATATTTTACAATATATTAAGTAAGTTATTGTCTCCACCTGCTTTGTTGCTTCAAAGTCACGAGTTGCACCTTTAAAGAAGGTTACACTGCCAAGATTAGAGTTGCTGGAGCATTAGTAGGTGCAAGATTAATGAAATATCTGCTAGATTTGCCTAAGTATCCAGTCTATTCAACCTCATTTGTGGACAGACTCTATGATTGTACTGTACTGGATCAAAAGCCCCACAAACTTTGGAAACCCTTTGTTGCAAATAGTGGCAGAGATAAAATCAATTAGTGAACCAACAATGTGGTCGCACTGTGCTGGTAGGGGATAATCCTGCAGATTTTCTAAACAAGAGGTGAACGTACAAGAGAATTAATAAACAATCACCTTTGGTGGCATGGGGCCAGACTGGCTACAAGGTGGTCATCAGGCTACAAGGCTGCAGTGAAGAATGCCTGATTTGTATGTGGGGGAGACCAAAACAGCAACGCATCAATGTATGGTCCAGCACAGAAGAGCCAATTCCTGGGTCAGGACTCAGCCGTGTACCTGCATCTAAGGTAAAGGACATACCTTTGAAGATTGTAATGTTAACATATTGGCAAAGGAGCGGGACTGGTTGAAGAGAGGTGTTAAGGAGGCCATTTATGTGAAAATAAAGAAAACCAAGCCTAAATAGAGGTGGGGGGGCTCGACACCAACTGTCTGCCATGTACAATTCTGTTTTGACACCTTACCCAGGGCATTCCTTTAAACACCTCTTAGCCACTATGCAATCACGCCCTAAACACCTGGCTGTGATATGCTAATTGGGATTTTCCAGGGTACATAATTGCCACAGATTCTTGTACAAGTCATTCTGAATTGAGAAAGCCAGTCGGATGACTAGCGAAATGTCTTCAAGAACTAAACTTTAAGTCCAGTTGATCTAATTGAATACAACAGATATACCATGACCTGGATGAATGAGAACTTCACAAGCATTAAAATGAAAAGTTTAAAAAAAATAATTATCCTTACCTGGTGTCCATGTTATTCCACTTGCTGCTGGTTAACCCATTGTGAACTCTTATAGCCTAGAGTGGGGATATTTAAGTTATGGCAGAAAATACATACACAGTTAATTATGATTGCAGAAACTAAAAAGGGTTAAAGAAATAAGAACTTCTATGTATTTATATATATCTATATATATAGCTTTTAGTCACTAAATATTAGGTAATATTTTTTTGTCCCTTCAGTTACCCTTTCATAATAAAAAATTATCTCTTATTGTATAATTTGCTATTGATTGATTGATAAAAGGAAAATGTAAAATATATCTGCGCTTTACGAGAGCTAGAAAAACACAACTTATTGGAATCTCAACAACTACAAAAATGGCAAGCTCTCTGTATGATGTCATAGTTGTATGGTGGTACAGGAAAACATGTGATTGAGTTATGTGTGATGTCATTGCCACTTTACTAGTTTAAAGTAAACTTACATTATAAATATTTATATATTCAAATCTATACAATTTCATCATATATCTATTTTCCATACTGGATTGTGGTAGAAAATGCATATTACAGCTAGATAAGAGTTTAACATAGGATTAAAGGGCATGTCCAGACAAAAAGATATTTGAGATAAATGCAGAGCACCCCAACCCCAGATTGCATTATAAAGAAATGGCAACGATTACCCTACTTCAAATAGCTCACCAAAGTAAAAACTATGGTAACATTAGCTTGGATGTGAAAAGCCTTCAAAAGGGTAGACTGGATATACCTTAAGTAAGTTCTCATAAAATTAGAATGCCACAGAAATATATATCTGTACTCCTCTCAAAAGCCAAAGTCAGAAATATGGGATACCCTTCACACCACTTCCCAATTAAAAATGGTACAAGACAGGGATGCCCCCTATCCCTCTATTATTGCTCTCTGCATGGAACCCATGGGCGAAATGATCCGCCGAATCACACCAAATTCACGGATAACCCTAGGCAAAAATTCCCTTTTGCTGACGATACCTTACTCTACTGACACAAACCCTTAAACATCTCTCCCCAATTTATACAAAATTACGAACAGTTTGGAAAAGGTTTCAGGATTCAAAATCAACTCAGCCAAAACTATAGCATACCCCTTACACCCTACAAATTAGATTCTCTACCTACAAACTTTCATTTTAAATGGGCAACCGACTCCTTCATGTACCTAGGAGTTGCTATTAGCCATGACCCAAACACCCTATTTAAACACAATATTCGACTATCAGAAAAAACTATCAGGAGTACTATCATCATGGACACATTTCCAATCTCACTCCTGGGTCGAATCAACGCAGTCAAATTGCCCGACACAAAACAAGGGAGGATTTGGACTGCAAATACTATACAACTATTACACTGCAGCCAGACTAGCCCAAGACAATCCAATGGACCCAAGGAACAAACATAGCAAGCTGGGTCAACATAGAGAATGAATTACTACACCCATTAAATGTCTACTCAATCTATGGGTAGACCCGAGAATCCGGAAACTAAACCCCAAATCCTAACACCCACCATACTACATACCTTAAAAATATGGGATAGCTGCAACACAAGACACAAACTCACCTCCAACATCTCATTAGCACCACACATTTTTCTTATATTCCACACATTTCAACCAGGCACAGAAAACCCAGTTCGCAGAATACTGGTGTCAGAGAGGGGTTAATAGATCAAAGACATATGCGACCATTACAGAACCACCCTACCATAGCAAACAATTCAAACCAGGTGTAAAATAGACAAACTCACACTGGTTTTTAATATATACAACTCTCAAGTTCTATCAACAAGCATACTTAACTCACCTCAAATAAAACCCACTACCTTCAAATTACTCTGCACACAACAGATAAAATACAAAAAGCACAATCTCAAAATTACATTTCAAATTATGACACAACATCCAGGAAGATAGAATTCCCCTATGGAAAGTGAGCCACGGAGCCTCCAGGGGTAGGAGGAGGGGCGTCATGACGTGGCCAGGAGGGGGGAGACCAGGATTGCAGCGGGGACAGGGATGGAGGAGGGAAGGGGAGGAGGGGAGGAGAGGTAATAAAGGGCCGCAGGGCTGAAGTGGGGGCCGCCATTTTTTATCCTAACGGACGAACAGCATGGCTCACCTGGACTCCCTGATGGCGGTGATCCGACAGGTGGCTCTTCAGCGCGGCAAGGGTTGGCTGCGGCAGCTTATCCCTGGATAACTTGGCGGCGGACACTGGTGAGGACACGGCCACCGTAATAGGGAGGCGGACCAGACAAGGTGTAGGCCAGGAGTGCGGCGAACAAGGCCCCCACGTGCTCAGCCCTTCTCCACCACAAAGAAGGGACAGAGGAGGAAACAGCCCAAGTCGCGAGGCGTCGCGACGGAACTCGCAGAACGCAGGGGCCTTGCTAGCACTTCCAAGGAAGTAAGAACCCAGCGGCCAGGCCCAACTCCAGAAGGGGCCCTCGCCAGGGAATCACAGGGAGGCGCACCAGGAGCACCCAAGGCTTCCGGTAGGTGAACCAGGCAGGGGGGGGCCGGAGAGGGAACGGCCAGGTCCCCACAAATATCCAAGGGAGAGTGCGGCTGGACTACGGTCAGGGTGGAACAAGTGGACAGTCACCATCTTCCTCAGCAACAGGGGGTGCTCATAGCGGGACAGGGGGGAGGGAGGGAGGTCGCCATCCCAGTTAAGTGGAAAGGTTGATCCCTCTCTCTGGCCCTCACAGGTACAATCTCCAGGGGCACGAGCAGCAGTAGCGTGGCAGCAGGGGGGGGGAGGTTGTTAACCCAGCATCACGGGCCAGATTGCTCCCTCTCCTTTGCTTTCACAGGTTCAGCTGCCAGAAGCAGCTTTCTCAGACGGCACCCCGCCAGCCAACACAGTCTCTAACATCTAGCCATCAGACGACATCGCAACAGGACGGACATCTACAGCAACAGCTCACGCCAGTTACTCAACTGTTACAGCCCATACTCTCAGCGACAGCAGCAGCAGAACCTTCTACATCAGGTAACCCCCTTTTATTTACCCCTTCGTCTATCTCTCAGTCTGAGGTTAGGGGTTGGGGTCAAGATGCTTCCACAAGTGGGGTTAATAGTTTTGTGACAGGCCTTAGGCAATTACTTTTCCAATGGGACAACGGACAGAGTTCAGGACACTCCACGGTGGGAACACCCAGTCAAAGGGTAGGGGGCCAAGGAATAGGGGAGATAGCTTTACGACAGACAGCTTCCAATACAGGGAGCATTTTATATTCACCCAGCGAAATGCCCAGGCAGTTACAAACGGGAAACACAGATTAGGCAAGGAAGGGACACGGCACAGAGTTAATAGGAGACACATTAGTCTCTGATGGCAAAAAGGCATACGTACGTATGCTTTGAAGGTCCATTGGGGCACAGTCAAACCAGAGACAAAAGAACAAATATGGCGCGGCGAATATGTAGATATTCACGCTGCTTCCTCTAGAGCGTTTTAACATTGACCGTTGGGAAAGAGGAAAAGAACATAGAAAGGAGGAAGACGACACGAGCGACGGCGCTATAGGTTGATCCCACGCACGTTTTCGGGAACTGGCTTCAAGCCTATGCTATTATGGCAAGCATATAGGTGAGCGTTTTCCAGAACAATGGTCCCCCTTGTTCTGCTACCTGGATGGCATCTGGGAGGCTCACAGGGTTATGGCAGTCAAGCGTGCTCAAATATGACGAGCAGTTTCGTCAGAGGAAGGCGGTACGCAAAGAGCTAAAATG
>JAACNH010002376.1:0-40991 GCA_019447015.1 Hymenochirus boettgeri
TTTTCCCCCCCCTGGTAATTATAAGGAAATTAGAAGTCACTATGGAGTTCTGTGTCTATATAAAGTTTTGGTATAGAGGACAGGGATATCTGGGTACACAATGTATTATAAGGGATAATGTATCCCCTACTGTAAATTATAAGGATATTAAAAGTCACTGAGGAGTTCTTTGTCGATATAAAGTTATGTTATACAGGACAGGGAATTCTGTGTACCACTATGTATTATAAGGGATAATGTATCCGCTACTGTAAATTATAAGGATATTAGAAGTCACTGAGGAGTTCTGTGTCCATATAAAGTATATGTTATACACGGCAGGGAATTCTGGGTACCACTATTTATTATAAGGGATAATGTATCCCCTACTGTAAATTATAAGGATATTAGAAGTCACTGAGGAGTTCTGTGTGCATATAAATTAAATGTATACAGGACAGGGAATTCGGGTTCCAACATGTATTATAAGGGATAATGTATCCCCTACTGTAAATTATAAAGATTTTAGAAGTCACTGAGGAGTTCTGTCTCCATATAAAGTTATATGTTATACAGAACAGGGAACTCTGGGTACCACCATGTATTATAATGGATAATGTATCCCCCACTGTAAATTATAAGGATATAAGAAGTCGCTGAGGAGTTCTGTGTCTATATAAAGTTATGTTATAGAGGACAGGGAACTCTGAGTACCACCATGTATTAAAGGGATAATGTACCCTACTGTAAATTATAAGTATATTAGAAGTCACTGGGAGTTCGTGTGCATATAAAGTTATGTATACAGAACAGGGAACTCTGGGTACCACCTGTATTATAATGGATAATGTATCCCAATGTAAATTATAAGGAAATTAGAAGTCATGAGGAGTTCTGTGTCTATATAAGTTTTATAGAGGACAGGGAACTTTGGGTACACAATGTATTATAAGGGATAATGTATCCATTACTGTAATTATAAGGATATTAAAAGACACTGAGGAGTTCTTTGTCGATATAAAGTTATATGTATACAGGACAAGGGAATTCTGGGTACCACTATGTATTATAAGGGATAATGTATCTGCTACTGTAAATTATAAGGATATTAGAAGTCACTGAGGAGTTCTGTGTCCCTATAAAGTTATATGTTATACAGACAGGGAATTTGGGTACCACAATTATATAAGGGATAATGATCCCCTACTGTAAATTATAAGGATTTTAGAAGTCACTGAGGAGTTCTGTCTCCATATAAAGTATATGTTTATACAGAACAGGGAACTCTTGGTATCACCATGTATTATAATTGATAATGTATCCCCACTGTAAATTATAAGGATATTAGAAGTCACTGAGGCGTTCTGTGTCTATTAAAGTTATGTTATAGAGGACAGGGAGTCTGGTACCACCATGTATTATAAGGGATAATGTAGCCCACTGTAAATTATAAGGATATTAGAAGTCACTGAGGAGTTCTGTGTCATATAAGTATGTTTAAGAGGACAGGGAACTCTGGGTACCATATCATTATAAGGGATAATTTATCCCCTACTGTAAATTTAATGATATTAAAAGTACACTGAGGAGTTCTGTGTCCATATAAAGTTATATGTTATACAGGACAGGGAATTCTGGGTACCACTATGTATTATAAGGGATAATTTATCCCCTACTGTAAATTATATAATGATATTAGAGTCACAGAGGAGTTCTGTGTCCAATAAAGTAATATGTTATACAGGACAGGGAACTTTGGGTACCACCATGTACTATAAGGATAATGTATCCACTACTGTAAATTATAAGGATATTAAAAGTCACTGAGGAGTTCTGTGTCCATATAAAGTTATGTTATACAGGACAGGAAATTCTGGGTACCACCATGTATTATAAGGGATAATTTATCCCCTACTGTAAATTATAAGGATTTTAGAAGTCACTGAGGAGTTCTGTCTCCATATAAAGTTATATGTAATACAGAACAGTGAACTGGGTACCACCATGTATTATAATGGATAATGTATCTCCCACTGTAAATTATAAGGAAATTAGAAGTCACTGAGGAGATCTGTGTCTATATAAAATTTTGGTATAGAGGACAGAGAACTCTGGGTACCACCATGTAATATAAGGGATAATGTATCCCCTACTGTAAATTATAAGGATATTAAAAGTCACTGAGGAGTTCTTTGTCAATATAAAGTTATATGTTATACAGGACAGGGAATTCTGGGTACCACTATGTATTATAAAGGATAATGTATCCGCTACTGTAAATTATAAGGATATTAGAAGTCACTGAGGAGTTCTGTGTCCATATAAAGTTATATGTTTACAAAACAAGGAACTCTGGTACCACCATGTATTATAATGGATAATGTATCCCCCACTGAAATTATAGGAATTAGAAGTCGTGAGCAGTTCTGTGTCTATATAAAGTTATGTTATAGAGGACAGGGAGCTCTGGGTACAACCATGTATTATAAGGGATAATGGATCCCTACTGTAAATTATAAGAATATTAGAAGTCACCGAGGAGTTCTGTGTCTAAATAAAGTTGTATGTTATACAGGACAGGGAATTCTGGGTACCACTATATATTATAAGGGATAATGTAAGCGCTACAGTAAATTATAAGGATTTTTTAAGTCCCTGAGGAGTTCTATGTCCATATAAAGTTATATGTTATACAGGAGGGAATCTGGGTACACACTTATTATAAGGATAATGTATTCCCTACTGTAAATTAGAAGGATATTAGAAGTCACTGAGGAGTTCTGTGTCCATATAAAGTTATATGTTATACAGGACAGGGAACTCTGGGTACCACCATGTATTATAAGGGATAATGTATCCCCTACTGTAAATTTAAGGATTTAGAAGTCACTGGGGAGATCTGTGTCCATTTAAGTTATATGTTATACAGGACAGGGAACTGTGGGTACACCAGGGGGCTTTCGCTGACATTTTCTCTGTTAGGGCTAGGCCACACTGCTGCGTTTTTCTTGCGTTTGCGCTTGCGTTTTTAAAAAATCATTGAAAACGCACTACACAAAAAAATGCACGTTTTTTGGTGCGATTGCGATTCAGTTTTGCGTTCTGCATTTTTAATCGCAATCGCATGCGTTTTCCTATACTTATTGAAGAAATCGCAAGCAAACGCAAAAAAATCGCGCATGAAATCACATGCGATTGCATTTGCGTTTGCGTTGCAGTGTGGCCGTGCCCTTAGACGGGATTTAAGCCCTGACTGCGGGACTCAGGATCTCGTACCTGCAGTCGGGACAATCCCATCCCAATAGGGACTAATGACAACCCTGCTGTATCCTGTGAGAAATGATATTGGGTAAATGTTGAAATATCCTGCTTCCAGTTTGTATTGGACATCAATTGTCCTCTGCTTCCCTCTGCCCCAGAGGAGAAACATGATCAGTTACGGCTTAATGTGGGAAACAGGAAAACCTGGACAGACTTTTAACAATGACAGTTGGGATGGAGAGCCAATTAATACAGGGAAAGGCTGGACACATGACTATAACTGGTCACATGACTATAACTGGTCACATGCGGTCATGCTATAAGCTGCGTCACATGACTATGAGCTGGATACATGACTATAAACTGGTCACATGACTATAAGCCGGTCACATGGCTGAAAATATCCTTACAAACTGTATATAGAGATGTGATTAGGTTCATATTGAAGATCCCATGGAAGCTTTTTATACAACACTAACTAGTTTGAAGAATTGGAGACAGTTCCCTTAATAAAGAAAGTATGAAGTACTTACTGAACGGTGAACTTGTTACCAGGACCAGAAAACCAACACCAGCACCAGAAGAAGATAAAATATAACATAGGATGGAGCTGGAGGGTAAACAAGATGGAAAAAAGAATCAGCAAAAGCAGAAAAGTTGATAAAAACATCCTGCTTCATCGCTGTCTCACAAATTAATAAAATGTTTTACTGGTTTTTATGACATCACAGGGAGGATATCAAATTTCAATGTTATTTCACTAGTGAGTGACATCACGGATTACATCATCAAGGATTTACATATCTTCTAGATTTTTCTTATTACAAATCCAAAAATTAACTTAATATTTAATATAATAATCATAATACTATATAGGAACATCAGTATCATAATATAAAGGTTTACATAAGTAGAGATTGTTATCCACCTCTTCCAGAGTCCAACTATAAAAAATATAGTTGATAATGTATCCCTTACTGTAAACTAAGGATATTTTAGATGTCACTGAGAAGATCTCTATCTATAAAGGTACAAGGACACAGGCTGAATTATACATGTCAGGGAACTCTTGAGTACCACTTGTGAATTATAAGGGACAATGTATCCCCTACTGTTAAATTGTAAGGATATTAAAAGTCACTGAGGAGTTCTGTGTCAATATAAAGGTAAAAGGACACGACACGCCCACGAAACACGTAAGGCGGGTGTCCTCCGACAAGAAACTGTTGAGTTTTTGTATACCTACTTGTATTTAAAAGAAGGAATAAATTTAAACTTTTTACACTATCTTCGTGAGTGGCGCTGTCTAAACTATAAATTATATTTCGGTACCTGGAGATGGAGGGTGATTTCGGACGTGCACGCACCTCACGGAGGGTAATGGAGTCTGTCAGTGTGCTGCCATTTTTGTCTTTCATGTTTTGTTTCATAACTGGAATGGACACAGTGTTCATGCAAATCATGTAAATGCATGATGGAAATTCCCTCTTCCAATACTGCCTCTTAGTGATTACTGAGCATGCTTGCCCTTAAAGACAGCAATGCCAGATGGAAGGAGGTGCCGGTTAAGATTGGAAGGAGAGATACTGAGCCTGAACAAAACCAATTACTGTATTGAAGGAATGCTGCGATACACAAAACTCAGAGTATGTGCTACTTACATGTATAATTTATAGATTAAGGTGAGGCAAAGTCATTTTCATATAGTTGCCCTTAACTCAGCGATTTCTTTTAATGCTGAGAAAAGACTGACATGTAAATATCTCTAAGGGTCCAGTCTACATTTAATAGTCAATATGCAACAATCTCTTTAAAACACGTGCACCAGACTACATAAGGCCATACATACTGTCAAACTACGGATTCCGCTCTGAACAACTTAAGGTTACTTTATATTGTACATAATCTATTGTTTATTCTAACCAGAAAATCACCCTCTACCGACCATTAGAACGACACACTAAAAAACTTTCATTGGCAGGTCATTTTGAATCATAAGGAATAATGAGGCGGCCTTACCCTCATTACTGATACACAAAGGTCTACATGGTGGCTGATTCTATGAAATACGGATGGGAATTTTAAAGCGCGATCAACAGCCCTTTTTGTTAAAATTGGCCGAAAGTTCGATCGTAAACACCGGTTAACATTGACCTTCGGTATCAATGGCTGGAAATGTCGGCTGCACTACTTAATTATTCAGTTAACTGGTCATCGGTAGTCTGGCTATCTGAAAGATGTGAACTCAAGTCATATATACCAAGCTCTACAAACCTTGAACTCTGAACTCCCTTTATGGGTTTATAATAGCACAACACAGATCCATGATTATAACATGCAAACAAAATGAAAGGAATAATTGTTGTTTATTTTGCAGAAAGTTTAAGAAGGCCGACTGAAAAGGAGGGTTATTGTTGGAGTGAAAAAACTCACATGAACCTCGCATATCTTTAAGAGTTAATATACTTAAAAAAGAGCACCCAGTATTCACTGTCTCTATGCAGAGTATTTTCTATACAGATGCTTCCACACCAATATGGAAGTCCCAAGTCCCAAGTTCCAATATGGAATGGTTACAGCTTTAGTATAGTAGTATAGTATTTGAGGTTGAATAAAGACATATGTCCATCCAGTCCAACCCATCTAGCAATATACTCATTTCCTGCCTAACTGTTGATCCAGAGGAAGGCAAAAAAAAAACACCAAATTTATGAAGGGGGAAAAAATTCCTTCCTGACTCCAAGTGGCAATCGGTAATTTCCCTGGATCAACTCTACTTTATGTATCAATACCAGTAACTTGCAACATTCCTTGTTTGCAGAAACTCATCCAGCTTTTTTTTTAAACTGACCAATGAACCTGCCATAACAACGTCCACTGGAAGACAGTTCCATAGCTTTACTGTTCAGGCCATACAGCTTTTCAGCTCAGTTTCTAATTTGTAAAATTGTATTAATTGTTCTGTAGGTATGGAAGCAATGACCCTTTCTACCAGTATCAGGGCAGGTCACAAATGACACAGATCCTCAATGACCCTTTCTACCAATATCATGGCAGGTCACAAATATCACAGACCCCCAATGACCCTTTCTACCAATATCCATGACATTAAATTCCCTAACCAGAGAAAATGTCACAAATAAATGCAAAACAATTTTTTTAGCTATCAGCAGATCTGTTGTGTGACCTCATTAATATGCAAACCCCCTCATCCAATCCAGTGTGACAATTCTCCCATGTCTAGTAAAATGACTAAATTAAAATGACCTATTTTAACAATTTAGTGACCATTTTAATATACAGTTTATCCAATCGTGATGTGACGTGTTTAAAACTAAAATAATAGATACCTACAGAATATACAATATATATATCACATTTTTTTTAAATTTTAACAGTCAAATGGAAGCTAGCACAAAATGATGGCAATATAACAATTTGCAAATTACATTTTGATATGCAAATGGTCTCCACATGTCATTGGTCTGTAGCGAAGGAGAAGGAGAGAGAGGTCATAGGTTGATATCTTTAGATCCTGCAAGAAAATCATCTGCTTGTCAAACACTTGTGATAACGTGATGTGCATTACTGAACTAAAGGCATTTTCTATATTTAGCCGTTCTAAGAAAACGCAGCCTTGAGAAATACGTTACCATAATCAAACACTGAGAGAGCATTAAAACGTTACATTTCAATTGAGTTCTTGCAGGAAAAACATACACTGTAGTTGTACATTCCTGTAAAATGAATGGTAGTCTGTACTGGGCTGTGTTAGGTAAAGTTTATCCTTGTTAATCTTTGTTTCCTATTGTGTAAAGAGATATTCCGGTGCAGAGCTCAAAGATTAGGTTATGGCCCAAGCTCCACCTGCAGAAATACAACTTCACTGCAGAGCATATGTACGAAATTAATACATCTTTTTCAATCCCATATTATCATGCAGGCTCCAAACTCCACGTCTAGTTCATTGACACATTCTCTACACTTTTGGTTATGTCTCCTTATGGGATGTTGCGATAGATCTTTATCTAGTTGCACTCTGTGTGCAACTAGTGACCAAATTTATTCAATACATACAAAAATAGAAGTCTAGTGCACATCCAATTAATTTGCTTACATTTTGCTTTACCTTTATTTTTATTATATTGCGACTTAAAAAGCCTGCCCTTCTCTCTCTATAAATTAAGCAATTAGTTCAATAACTTGGCCAAATTATTTTAAGCCGAGCAACCCCTTCACGGGATTGCTCTATTCTGCTGTGTTTTCTATTTATACTATTACTAAACGTTATAGTTATATAATAAAGGAGATAAGAAGTCTGAAAATTTCTGTGAAATTGGTTTCGGTCTGAAATTTTCACTACACAATTGCATTACTTGTTTTAACACTCCATATTCATAAAGGCGTGGTGCTGATTTTTAGCGATACGGCGCCATTAATCATCGTTAATTTCTGATCATTTTAACATTCGATAATGTACGATCGGAATTAACAATAACAAACATAAATTACCGGGAACAATAGTAAATAACTGATAACGCGATTGTAGATTTACGATCTCCATAGAATACCATTGTGTACCGCTTGGTTTTTTATGGCCCGCGGCCGTACATTTACGGCCACTGTCGCACATCACCGCATCGCTAAATTGCGATACCGCTTAAATATGGCCCCGTGTCCCTCCGGCCCACACCATTGTCTAGCTTTCTGTGTTTGTACCTGTATTTTACAATGTGGCCATAATACAACACTTCTTACATAAGCAGTTTATTTTATGACCATAAAGGTTGCAACTTACCACTAACACTCCTACAATTAATTGAGGGTCGCAAAGGGATCACTATATTGAGGGAACGAGGGCAGGTACTTTACTGATAGGGAAATTTATTACATCTCCCCTTTATTTGCAATTTCCAAGAGATGTAAAAGCAACATGTTAAATGATGAATTCCCTTTTACCTTATTACCTGTTTGTCATATCAGCAGAACTTCTCTCGTACAGTAATGAAGGCAGAATTCCTTCAACTGGAAATAAAGGGAACATTACCTTTGCAGCGGTAAAAATAACAGAAAATGTTACATTTAATTAAAAATGACAAGTTTATTGATCTGTAATTGTGCAACGCAGAGACAATAAACTTGGCTGTAAGAAACTGTGAATACTTTTTCATTGTTTTATTTTAATATTTAACTGAATCAAATGATGCAACACTTATGATATCTGTACTTGGATCTTCTATAGTGTATATAGAGGGGAAAAAAATATTCAAGACATTTGCTTTATCGCCATCCTCCGTAACTAACTTATCCCCATTAATTAATGGTGCCACATTCTCAGTCCTCATCTTCTTACTATTAATATACTTAAAAAAAGAAGGAGAGAGGGACAGACAGATAGAAGGAGAGAGGGACAGACAGACAGATAGAAGGAGAGAGGGACAGACAGATAGAAGGAGAGAGGGACAGACAGATAGAAGGAGAGAGGGACAGACAGATATGCTTCTTCACTATTTGCACCCCTTCGTTCTGTGTCCATTCCATTTAAGCTGCAGGTTCTTCACTCTATACAGTACTTACTGAATTAGCCGCTCCTCGATCGCTCTGCCTGTCTTCCTCTGCGGAAATAGAATCCGGAACGCCCTCAGGCTTTAGAAAAAGCCTGAAAATCTTACCTCGGTTTATACTCGAGTCAGCCTATCTCCTACCTTGTCCGACGGCCGCGCGATCTGCATCCTCGCTCCACAGCCTCTGCGCATCCGGAATGCTGCTGGGAACTGTATGCTGGATGTGCTGCTGGGAGCTTGATACCAAGATACTGTGAAACTGGCAAGGTAAGTGACTCCACTGGAACTGACAGGGTAAGTAACTCACTGGTGCTGGCAAGGTAAGTGACACCACAGGAACTGGCAAGTTAAGTAAGTTCTCAGAACAGGAAATTTGCTGGATACAGGAGAGGTGAGTAACGGAACCTGGGGTAGCTAAATGCTACAATCGGGTGCCGGGTCCTTGTGCCATCTCCAACGCCGCCCACCAGGAAGTGTAGAGCGGCGTGGGACCGGAGTGGCAGGTAAGTTCCTTACATTTACTTATACGAGAAGCCTGGCTGAAAAAATGTAAGAATTATTGATAATGGCTTTGACTGAAAAGTATGATGTAATGGGTTTAGCAGAAGCATAGTAAAATAATTCTCATGACTGAGCTGTACATTTTGAAAGATACTCCTTGTTTAGGCGTGATAGAGAAATAGGAGGGGTATGTATTTATGTTAAATCAGAGTTGAAGGCAAATTCTGTCGATATTGATGTTAAAGCATAGGTGATATGGGTGGAATTGGGCAACAAGAAGGGGGTAAAGTTATTGTTTGTGTCTGCTACAAGCCACCAAATGCTAGCAAGGTGGAAGTGAGTCAGCCTATATGCAGATGGCAAGGCTGCAAGTTTGGGGAAAGTTCTGATTATGGGGGACTTAAATAACCCTGACATTGATTGGAGTAGTGGAGTGGTTCCTAAATTTTCTTCATTAACATTTTCTCTCACAGTTGGTTAAATTTCTGACTAGAAAAGGTGTTCTGTTGGATCTGGTAATATTTAACGATACACAGCTTATTATAGACATGAAGGTAACTGGAAGCTTAGGGAATAGTTACCATGAATAGCAATACCGCGCCTTTATGAATATGACCCCCATTGGGGGGGGAGTTGTGAAGTGTTACCCTTTCGCCCACTTTGCTTTGCACTCTGAGGGAGAGAAGCCAGTGTAGTGTGGGGTATGTCCAAAAGGGCCAAGACTGTCTGACTTCTCAATGTTGCTGGCATACAGCAGTGGGCCTACTCTAATTCAATGGTGCTGATGCTTTAAAGTTTTACCCTTTGTCTGCTTTCCCCTTATATAATGCAAATTGCAAAAATAAAGATTAAAGTTTCAGTGCAAATACATATAATTTTATATGACCTTAACCTGCCCATTCAGAATTTTGTCTGTGAATAGATAAATGCTTCCAAAATACTGACTTCCTGTTTGCAGGACCCCTAATAGAGACCATTATAGTTTTGCCCTTGAGCCAACGTCTGGGTTGATTCAGTTGCTCAGTAGAGCAACATGTTTCACCCACCCAACAGCCAATCAGTATAAATTACTATACCAAGATAGTACACATTCTGGGAAGAAGAAGGACCGTTACAAAATCTGAAATGTCAGCTCACTAATGTTAACAGCAGAGAATAGTAAGCTGTATAAATTTAACTGGTTTTTCACAATCGAAGAGAAAACGCAGATTAATTAGGTATGCATAATATAATCTAAGAACTTAAAAAATAATGATATTTTTATGCAAAGTATTGCCACTCCATGCTGGATATAATTCCTCTTGCATAATAATTTAAAGAGATTCAGAGACAGATTCAGAGAAAATTCGAGAAATCTAGAATTTTAGAAAAATATAAAAAATGTTGATATATTATGGAATGTTGAATGCGGAAGCTCGTCATTAGCGTGCATGTAAAGAAAGTTAGTTTAGTTCTAGATATTTATACGTGCTCCCCAGACCATTTCTTCTCAGGTCCAAAGCTATGTATAGTAAGTTACTATTGCTATTTAACATTATTTTATTCAAGCTTTTCAAACTATTTGGTCCCCATTCATTTTAATGGAATCCGATTTGGGATTGGACTGGATAAAACACATCCTTAGAGAACTAAGTTCAGTTTTATCCATTCCATTGATTTTTATTTTCTTAGATTTTTTTTATGTCCAGAAACGTGCCTCTGGATTGGAAAAAAGCTGATGTAATTCGAGTATTCAAGTATAAAATCCTGTGAGTTTAACTTCAGTGGTGGGGAAGATACTGAAAAGTTTGAAACAGGAACATATTCTAGAGTATGTTTCAAGGACTGACCTTATAAGTAGTAACCAGCATGGATTTATGAGAAATTTGTCAAACAAACTTGCTTAGCTTTTATGAGGAAGTAAGTAGAAATTTCGACTCTGGCATAGCAGTAGATGTAGTTTACTTGGATTTTGCTAAGGCTTTTGATACAGTCCCCCATAGGCGACTAATGTATAAGCTAAGGTCTGTTGGGCTTGGGTGGCTCATTTGTACATGGATAGAAAATTGGTTGATGGATAGTTCAGAATATTGTATAATCTCTCATGACCAAAACTACAAAAGTTCTGGGTGAGAAAATCGATAAAGTTTTCATTATTTGTTATAATTTTTATTATCAGTATTACATTTGTTAATTTTAACATGATTTCTGATATTTATCTCAGGCTTTAGAATGATTATGTAACATTTCGGAATAAATATACAAAATAAAAATCCCAACGTTAGATGCAAGAATACTAAATATCTCCACAGCTACCGCGCTTTCCCCTTTGCTACTGAGATATGAAGGTATAAAGGACACCCAGACACAACAGAAGGCCAGCATGCTGAAGGAGATGTGTTTTGCCTCGTTAAACCTATCAGGCAGTTTTGCCAAGAATGCAACAATAAAGCAAGATGCAGCTAAAATACCAACATGGGAAATTGCAAGAGAGAAAGCAGTGATGGACCCTTCATTACACTGCAGGATTAATTTAGCAGGTGTTGATTGTGTGTCATAAAATACAAATGGTGGAGTGAATATCAACCAGCCAATACAAATGCCAAGTTCTCCAGAAAAACAAACAAATGTCCTAATGATTGATGTCTTGGATCCCATCCAGTTCTTAAGCTGCTTCCAGGTTTTGTTGCGTTTAAGGCGATGACAACCGTAAATGTCTTTTCCAGAAGAGAAGAGAGAGACACAGTAAGATAAGTACACAATGTAGTCTGTCTGAAAAGACAGGTCACTTCTGTAGGGCGTCCAATGAACAGGAGAGAGCAGAGCAAAGATAGTGCGATTGACACAAGTAGTATGTAACTGAGATGGAGATTATTGGCCCTAACAACAGAATTTCTCCTGTACCTTATAAACACCCCCAGAACAATTGTAGTGATCGCAGTGAAAATAAATGTTAGCAGAGATAAAGTAGCTTCTAATGTATCTACATAGGAGAGGAATTCTGTAGTTCTTTTGACACAATGATCTTTGCTGGGATTTGGCCATTCGTCTTCAGGGCACTTCAGGCAACACTCACAATCTAAACAGACCAATAATATTCAAAATATACTGTATTAGGAATCAATTGTATCACAGAAAGCACCGTATGGCACCAAACACAGTTATCATTGTTCAGTAGAGTTTATTATCAAATGAATGAGATTTGCTGGTTATTCAGTACATAACCCTTATGATTGTAGTGTAAACTATAAATCAGACAACATTGTAAGTTATGATTGTGAATAGTTTATTCTGGTAATGTAAGGCTGGCTATCTTTTAGTGCCATTAACTGATGGCTTTTTGTTCTAGCTGTACTTATAGTATTAGGTTCAAACCTATATCCACATTACACCAATATTGATCTTTCAACATATGGAAGAACCCAATTGAATTACCTACAAGTGTGATTGCAAAGAGACTGCAAATCCAGTTTAGAAACATCCAGGGGGCGATGCACCGAGAACTGTTATCTGCTCCTTAGCGCAACTGCCCTAGTGACGTTGTATGCTCATAGCAGCTCTCAGTGCATTGCAAAAAGGCATTAACTTTTCCCCACATTTAATGCCAGCCATTAGCTGCCTGTATATATGAAAGAGTTGCACTGTAATGTGCTGTAGGTGAAGATGTGTATGTTCTAAAAATATATCGTATGCTGGGTTGTTTTCATTTATCCTGAAAAAAACTACATACTTGTCCATAGAGCAAAGCCTCAAATTTATGCATTTTTCCTTTTAGGGCTGTTTGCTTGCCATGTCTCTGTGTACAACCATGCATATCACATACAGTTTTATTTGGGGTACTTGGGAGATTGACAGTCCATTGGTTTTTTACTTTACATTAAGGCAAGATTTTCTAACTTTGAATTGTGTTTTTCATAAATTTTTTCAGAAAAGAACTACATCTAGATTTTTACACATATGTATGAAAGAATGGAACCATTTGGTAGCTGAATGTGTGTACATTCAAAATATATAAAGTTTGTGGGGAGTGTTAAGTTTGAAAATCTGAAGCTGTTCAAAATGCAGAGCTGAATTAATTTGGTGTAATAGCACTTATGCATTGGTTCCCTTTTGGGGCAACTATGGCTGCCATGTATCAGTGTACACCCATGCCTACGGTTTGATTCAGGACACCTGGGAGATTAAAATGTTATTGTTTTTTGACTTGTTATGGGATTTAAGGTTTAGTTTTTAACCTTGAAACATACGTTTGATTAATTTATTCAGAAAATCTAATAAAGCATAACATCCTACATAGGACTGCATCTAGAAGACTGTTTAAAAACAATAGCACCATTTGGCAAGAAATGTGTGTAGGTTTTAAAAACATAAAGTTAATGATGGGTATTTTTGAAACTGTGGGGTGTTTAGTTTAAAATACTTAAAGCTGTTTAATTTGTTGGAGTTGCACTTATGCATTAGTTCCCTTCTGGGCTAGTTGGTGGCCATGTATCAGTGTACACCCATGCATGTAGCATATGGTTTGATTCAAGACATTCAAAAGATTGATATTTAGTGGGTTTCTTGCCATAGCAGTTTAGGTATGATTTTCTAACTTTGAAATATCTTTCATTCATTTGGTATTTGAACGTGTGTAGGTTTCAGAAATATATAATTTGTTGGGTGTATTTTCAAGATTACGTGGTTATATTGTTATATTGACTGTTAGAGGGGCTAATACATTTCAATTTATGTTTAAAATTATTCAAAGGGCTGTTTTAGTGTAAGGGGTCTCCTAGACAGGAAATGTAGGGTACCTATACATGTCTGGTATTGTTGTAATTTGAAGAATCAGCACATTTAAAATAATTTTTTTTGTGTAAACTTTTTTTAAAAATTTATTTTGAAAAATAAATGTAATTTCATTGTTGGGCATTGAGATTGATTACAACAGGTAGTTGGTAAGATTGCCAGAATACAAAGTGTTGGCAGCTGAAAAGAAGGGAAAAGTACCACTAGATAGAAGAAAGCAAAAGTTGAAACGTATTAGGCTGTTGGCTCCTGTTGGTATGAAGTAGTATCTGTTGTTCTTTCTGGAAGCACTTTTATTTTATTCTGTACAATATATGCTAAGTTTTAATTGAAGCATTGACCAGCTCCATCTGTAGGTCCTAGAAGGAGGCAGACTCTCCATTCCCTTTGTTCAATACACTGATCTGTTCCTGTGGGGTAATACCAGCTATCCCCTGAGAGTACAGCCACTCCACATAGACCTGGTGTGTGAGGGCGAGTGTCCCGTCAACGGCCACGCTATTATTGCAGTGTTTGTGCATTATAAAATATATGGTCTCTCTAATCTGCTGAAATGCTTGGAGGATAACTGGCATCTGACAAATATTTAGTTAATTAATCAGGTACTGTAATTCATTAGAACAGTTCAGTGGTGTTTGGGGGAACCAAGCATTATCTCAATATCTTATTAACATAATATAGCAAAGATGACATGGAAATTTTTTTAAGTATTAAGGTTGTGCTTTACAAAACTTCATACAATTTTCAGATTTTGACGATATTCAAAGGGCATGTCTACCCAAAATAAATGAATACTTACATATAGGTGCAGCACCCCCAAACCCCAGTTACATTTTACTTAACTTCCCCAAATATGCACCTGAAAAGACTTACAGTACTTACAAGACCCCGCCTCTTGCCACTCTGCTGCACTTTCTCTTTCTGCTTCCTGGTAGCGTCTGTCAGTCTAAGGAATGCCCGTGACATCATGGCTAATAGCTGACAGCTGTGACCAGGAAGTGCCTCACTGCTGCTGTGCTTGCTTGAAGTGAGCATGCAATAGCAGCTTTAGATATCACACAAGCAGCAAAAAACTGAGTCTTGATAGTATGTTCAGGTGCATCTTTGGGGAAGGTAAGTATGTAAATGTTCATTTTAGGTAAACATAAGCTTTATTTACATGGGAGGGGGGGTAGGGGAGAGTGGAATAAAAATTCTATATTATTGATACACAAACCGGATGAATTGGTGATCTCGCCCTCAGAACATGGAACACAATCAAAGCAGCAGATCAGTTTCCCAGGCTGAAGAGATTTACGAAATCCAGATGGGCAAGTCTCTCTGCACACTGACCTTGGAGCCTTTTTAAAAAATGAGAAGATATAGAAGTAAGGAAGCCATGTACTGAAGCTTGTACTACAAGTATTTCACTGCATAATTTGTGTAAGCTGTTGAAGGACAACTAAACCCAAATATGTATATCTCTTTAATATGA
Source organism: Hymenochirus boettgeri (assembly GCA_019447015.1). Taxonomy (NCBI): domain Eukaryota; kingdom Metazoa; phylum Chordata; class Amphibia; order Anura; family Pipidae; genus Hymenochirus; species Hymenochirus boettgeri. Next base: position 15,550 of record JAACNH010002376.1, read on the forward strand.
AAGCATCACCAGTAGAAACGTTTTAAAAAATTCAGGAGGTGTGAAATGTCATTTTGGCCACACCACTTAACACCAATAATGTGATAAAGGGGAACTGTGGTCCAAAAATGACTTTAGGTAAATTGACAGGAATTGTTCTCCTGAGAATTTTTGCAATTTATTGTCATTGTTTATTTTGCATTGCATCAGTTTTGAAGATATTTAAATTTTTGTGTGTAATATGGCAGCAGCATCACCAGGTCCCCTGCACTTCTTGCTTCCTGCTCTGAAATCATGTCAGTGGATGACAGTCAATCTGCCCTGTGTCTACTCCTACCCTTGCAGCCCCCCTCCTCTTGCAAGCCCCCCTGGTCCCTCCCACTCATGAACCCCATGGCCCCTCCATTTGCAGGCCCCCTTTGGCCCCATGTGGCCCCACCCACTAGCAGGGGCCTTGGCCCTGCCCACTCGTGGGTCCCATTGCTCCACCCACTCACGGGTGCTGTGGGACACTTAGACCCCCCCCCCCACAGAAAACTGTGTGAGAACTCTGCTAGAAAAGGCTGTTTTCACATAGTGAGCTAAAGATTCCTTTACCTTAACTGTGATGATCTTCACTTCACACAGCAGGGAGGGAGAGGGACTTCCTGTCTCCTGTCCTGTCACTAAAGTCTGAGGCTGTACTCGCCAGTGGTGAGGTGGAGGAGCAGCCTTAGGAATGTCACATGTCAGCCTCCCACCCATTAACTTTCTAGTCAGTAATTTCTTTATATATTGGGCTGTGGAGCACGTAGACAGGTGGTTAATGGCTCGTTTTAAACGTAGGAAACTGGTTTTTCATTTAAACTCCACTTGTTTGGAGACAACAGTTGCCCTTTAAGTAGAGATGCACTAAACCCCTCGGTTGTGAAATCCAAAACATCCGTCCGAATCCGGATTTCGAGACATTTTCGATAATTTTCAAATGTACGGGGCTATTTTCGTTAATTTTCTAAAGTAGCCTTGGACATTCCAAAATTATCGAAAATACGATCGGGGACCATTTTCGAGTTTCCAAACTTATTTTCGAGAATCGAACGTCCGAGGCTATTTTTTTCGATAAATTCCGAAAACAGCCTCGATCATTCGAAAATCTTCAAAAATACGATCAGAAACTCGAAAATGGTCTCCAATCATAATTTCGATAATTTTCAAACATTCAGGTCTATTTTCGAAAGTAGCCCCGTATATTCGAAAATTATCAAAATTCGTTCCGGTTTCGGTTTGTTTTTAAATCAAAATTTGGAGGCTTTACTTTTTTTCTTATTTTGCTAATTTATTTCTGAGAAGCTTTTATTGTTATGTATTTAACTTTGAGCTTAAGTTGCGAAAACCACTGTAATATCGATATTATTTTATTTTTTAATTATGATCACGGTTGTAAAATTTCAGTTGTGGTCATACATTTACAAACGTGGTCATAATTGTATGATGGCCTACATAATACCATTGCAGTTGTCTACTAGCACATGGTATTGTACATGAAGTTTTTTTAATGCCAGCTAACGGCTAAATTGCTGGTGGTACATAGAGAATAGAGAAGAATAGAGAAACTGTCGAGTTTCATTCTAATGATGGCTCTGTGGAAACTATTATTATTTTTATTACTACTATAAAGTTCTGAAAATCCAATCGAATTTGAATTTTTTAAATCTTTTTTTTTTTAGATTTTTGGAAATTAAAAAAAAATTGTTGTATACGTCGATTTTCAAAACCAGAAGTTCCAAATCGAAACCAGATTTCTCCACTAGTGGTCCTGAAAATTATTAAACTTTTGCACTGCATTATTCACTGGCCAATAGCGATTCTCATCTTCCTGTGGGCCATATTTATAAAGATGCAGCATCTCCATTTTGCTATATCGCGCCTTTAATTGCAATTTATACGACCATGATCATAAAATTACGCTCATGGTTGTAAAATTGTGGTCATACATTTACAAACACATTCATAATTGTATGATCGCCTATACAATACCATTGCTGTTGTTTACTACCGCATAGTATTGCACAGTTGTAAAACATGGCCGCAGTCGTACTATTACAACAACCTGTGGTATCAAAAATTTCTGTGTAATAAAATTGTCCCTGTGACACAAACATACACAAACACAATTTCAAAATCAAAATATTAAAATTACAAATTGAAAACACAATAAAAATATATTAAGTTATATAAGTACATACACCCCACCCAACACAGGCACAGACCTACAGATACACCCCAACATCCACTCTGCTGCTTCCATGGCAACCATCCATTATTCATCGAAAAAGTTAGTTTTACAGTCATAAATGCAAAAACATACCTCTCAAACACACTCCCGCACCTACTAGTGGAGGGTCCACTTCTAGAAAAATATTTTGTCCCTTGCATATTTTCCTTGTCTGCAAGCAATGAATTGTAAAATCTATTATTAATGCAAACCTAAAAGCATAAATGTTGACTACATATTATAGGCCTTATTTATAAAGCATGCTACAGAAAATAAAGCTCTTCATTTTCAGATTGGGGCATTTTCGCATACCAACAGGGCACTGCACCGGGAGCCGCTATCGGCAATCTGGAGCAAACAGCTGGCAATGCTATATGCTGATAGCAGCTCTTGGTGCATTGCGATCTGCCTTTTTTCTGTTTTGGCACTATTATCACCAGCTATTAGCTGGCATTTAAAGTGTTGAAATAGAATGTTGCTTTTGGCATATAACATCACTTGTGGTGGCTGCGCAGTTAACTTGCACGTTAGACACGCAGCCACCGCAATGAAGGAGTTTAAGTGACACTAACAATATAACATCAGGACTAACAGGACCTTGAGCCCGTTGGTGCATCGCCCTGCGGTTTTAACACATGTGTGGTATCATTACTGCAGTTTCTATAAATATGCCAATATACAGTATTAGGATAATAGGCCGATCAGTTTTTCCCTCACATCTTTAAATATAATAAAGTTGAAGGAAAAATATAAATGGTGGATGAGTGGATATTGGAGATGGATAGATGGATAGTAACACACATGATAACAATGTATGAGACACATTATCCTACCTGTTGTGGATTCCAGGACAATGATCCCTCATTAATAATGAGTTCTTGTGTGGTAGCTGATGATGAAATTAATTTCCCAATGTTATTCTTTCTAACGGTATTGTTTGGATAAATGATCCAACTAATAATTTCAAAACTTTCAGAAGTATCTCTTTTGTCGGCAAGAAAATGCTTTTTTCTGATTTTAATTTCACATCTTTTAGAAAATGATTCAGCTACAAAGTATTAGGATAAATACATGTTAACAACGCTATTTTAATAAAGGCATCAAAATATCAAGAATAAACTAAACTATACAGATGTTGACTAAATGGCGGTTCACGGATGTGCAGATTTTCCAGAATTTTGCTTTCCAAATTTTCCCCCGAATATTTAGAAAATTAGAAGTTTCAAGGAATTTTCTAAATTTGGCAAAAATGATACAGTACTTACTGTATGGACCTTGGAAATGGTCAGGAGCAGACAATCAGATTTCTGAAAGAATCTGATTGTACCATTTCTCATTAGTACAACCAGAATTTTCAAAAAAGAATCTGATCGGTATACTAACCAATCACATTATTTTCCCATCAGAATTGTTACAATTGTTACAATTAGATTCTTCCATAAAGCATACCAATCAGATTCTTTCTGAAAGACTCTGACTGTACCAATTCTGATTGGATACAATCAGATTCTTTCAGAAATAATCAGATTTGCATGCTAACTAGAGATGGACCAGATTGCATATCCAAACCAGGTTCCACGAACGAATACGAAATCCGTTTATTTTGAACCTACATTTGAAAATTTAAAAAGATTTTCATGTATCAATTTACCAATGGCAGCTATTTTTACCCGAGCCAACCCACTGGGTGTAAAAGGCAGCTGACAGGCCACCTATTGTCCGTGTGTTAAAGTGAGTTTAGTGGAGACCTGACAGTGTAGGGTTGGAGAGAGTGTTTTTTTTCTGCTTTTTGAGCTTTCTGTGTGTGAATTTTAGTGTGTGGATTAGCACTTGTTAACCGCTCCTGTTTCACACATTTGGGACCCAAAAGTCCTTCTGAGGAATAACCCCCCCCCCTTAAGTTTTTTGACAAATTTAGTTTTGGCCTTTTTAGAGGTCTAGGGCCCTACTTAAAAACACATGGTATTGCAATTTATTCTTTAAACAACCATTAAAGTCACTGGGGAAAAATGGTTTAAAAGTTCTGGTAAAATACAGTAAAATATTAATGGTAACTTAATGTAAATGGCTCTGGGACCTGGGAAATGGTACCAAATCACCAAATCATTTTTAAATACATGCAGGGCGATGAACCAAGAGGTGCACCACTCCTGTTCGGGATTTATGTCACGGTAACCAATGTTAAATCGGTTAGTGTGGCTTAAACTCCTTCATTGTGGCGACTTTGTGGCTAACACAGAAGTTAGCTGTGCAGCTGCCGCAAGCAATGTTACATGCTGAAAGTGGCGTTCTATTGCGGCACTTTAAACACCAACAAATACCAGTGCCGAAATAGATACCACCACTAGCGATGCACGAGAGCCACTATCGGCATAAAATATCGCCAGTGTCTTTGCACCGGGTTGCCACTAGCGGCTCTCGGTGATAGCACTGTAACTGTTTTCATGATCGGGCTATTTTCGGGCTTCCACGTTGAATTTTTGAGGGTTACTGGAATTGATTGCCACATACAAGGGTTATCGCCACATTTGAGGGTTATCGCTGAATCGAGGGTTAGCAAACATTATATAGTGTAAAACAGGAAATTACATCACACCAATTCATATATCACACATTGCAGGGTTACTTACTTACATAGTCTACAATTTCGATTGGATAGCGTGACTTTAACCCATAGGTCAGTGGTTCTCAACTGTTTCAGACCATGGCGCCTTGGCATGCAAATTTTTCTCGAGACACAATTGTATTCTTAATGTTGGATTTAAAGTTGTAATTACCCATATATATGCATTTTATAGAGTATATTATATTTAACATCTAAGTTACACTACATTAACTGTGTTGTCATTTTATTAAACATATTTTTATAGTAAAAATAAAAAAAATGTAGGTTAACTGGTGAAACAATTTCCACTAATTCTGTGGCACACCAATGTCTCTTTGAAGTCCCACCAGTCCGCCCCGGCACACCCTTTGAGAAACCTTACCTTAGTGTAGGTTGCTTGTATACAATTTACGATCAGTTAGCTTGACTTTAACCTTTAGGTTGCAGCGGCTGTGCAAGCATCATAACAGACAAAAGCGCAGCTTCCACAAACCTATTTACAGCTGTGTGCACATACAGTAAGCATTTAACGCCACTTACATTCGGGTGAGATTCACCCATATCCCAACAACCTCTGGTATATCTCTTCTGGGAGATTTGCCCAGAGCAATTGCAGCTCTGAGTAAAGTTCCCTGTAAGGGGATTACTGTATTTAAGTTCTTAACCCATTGCTCTTAAGTTGCAGTAAACAATCTAATTGTAGTAGACAGGTAACCTTTAAATAAGCCCATAAATTGTTAACATTGTGGCTAACTATCTTATATGGAACTTATATAAAATTGGTAGACAATGTCCATTGCTACTTATACCGCAATGTTCTGGGCGAACATGTCAATATTTTATCATAAAATAATACAGACATATTTTACACTATGGCCTTTACACTATTGGTATTAAAGGGGAACTGTGGTCCAAAAATGACTTTAGGTATTTGAGGTAAATTGTAGGAATTGCTTCCATGGAATTTTTGCAATTTCCATTGTTTATTTTGCATATTTTTGAAGATATTTACATTTTTGTGTGTGATATGGCAGCAGAATCACCAGGTCCCCTGCACTTCCTGCTTCCTGCTCTAAAACTGTCAGTCAATCTGTCCTGTGTCTCCTCCTCCCCTTTGCAGCCCCCCTGGTCCCTCCCACTCATAGGCCCCATGGTCCCTCCAGTTGCAGGCCCCCATGGCCCATTATCTTACAGTCCCCTGTGGCCCTGCCCACTCGCCGGTGTCTAAGCCCTGCCCATCGCGGGTGTCTAAGCCCACCCACTCGCAGTGTCTAAGCCATGCCCACCTGTGGTGTCTAAGCCCCGCCAACTCACGATTGCCGTGGTTTACTCAGACCTCCCTTAACTTATCTGTCAGGACTTCACACAGTAGAGAGGAGAGGACTTCCTGCCTCCCTCACACACTGAGGGAGTCTGAGGCTGTGCTCGCTGGCAGCACTGTGCAGGAGAAGCCTTAAGAATGTCACATGTCAGCTTCCCACCATTAATTTTCTGGTCAGTCATTCCTTTATATCTTGGGCTGTGGGAACATAGAGAGGTGGTTGATGGCTGTTTTAAATTGTAGGAAACTGGCCTTCATTTAAACTTAACTTGTTTGGAGACCACAGTTCCCCTTTAGCTTTCTAAGCTTTTTGAAATAATCTAAAGTTATTACTTTTATAGTAAAGGTCTGTTTACTATACTTTTATAGCTAAGTCTGTTGGTCTGGGGATTCACATTTGTACATGGATAGAAAATTGGTTAAAGAATAGGATGCAGAGAGTAGTTGTTAATGGGGCTTCATCTTATGGACTAAGTGCTAAGTGGGGTGCCACAGGGTTCTGTGTTGGGGACGCTTCTTTTAATCTATTTATTAATGATTTGAAGTGGGTATTGTCACAAGGTTTTGTGGTTCGCTGATGACACAAAACTTGTCGACCATTAAAACTTCAGAGGATGTGCAATCGTTGCAAGGGGATCTAGATAGATTATCACATTGGGCTGCTAGTGGCGATGAAATTCAATGTTGATAAATGTAAGGTATGCATTTTGGACTTAAAAATACTTGTGCTATTATACTTAAAATGGCTCTGTGTTAAGTGAATCCCTGTTGGAAGGGATCTTGGAGTTTTGGTAGATAACAAACTTAAAGGTAGCAAGCAGTGCCAGGCGACAACAGCCAGAGCCAGCATGGTATTGTCTTGTATAAAGCGAGGTATGGATCAAAGAGAGGAAAATGTAATTCTCCCTCTTTACAAAGCATTGGTAAGGCCTCATTTGGAATATGCAGTGCAATTTTGGAATCCTGTGTACAAAAAGGACATCTTTGAAATGGAAAGGGTTCAGAGAAGGGCAACTAAATTAATAGGGGATTGGGGGAGCTTGAATATGAAGAGAGACTGGAAAGGTACAATTATGTACGCTGGAGAAACGGCGCTTGCGTGGGGATATGATTACTGGTGTATACATACATTAACGGGCCATACAATAAACTATCTGGGGCATTGTTTCACCAAGAGAACATGTCAAGGACACGAGGACATCCCTTAAGACTTGGAAAAAAAGGTTTGGGCTTCAAGCTCGGAAAGGGTTTTTCACTGTGAGAACGGTAAGGCTATGGAACTGTCTTCAGTGGACGTTGTTATGGCAGGTTCATTGGTCAGTTTAAAAAAAAAAAGCTGGATGAGTTTCTGCAAACAAGGAATGTTGCAAAGTTACTGGTATTGATACATAAAGTAGAGTTGATCCAGGGAATTTCCGATTGCCACTTGGAGTCAAGAAGAATTTTTTCCCCCTTCATAAATTTGGTGGGGTTTTTTTTGCCTTCCTCTGGATCAACAGTAGGCAGGAAGAGGATATTGCTAGATGGTTGGACTGGATGGACGTATGTCTTTATTCAACCTCAAATACTAATACTATACTATACTACTGTGAATACTTGGTATAAACAAGAACTTTTTATTGCTTGTTCTGTGTTGGATCTTTCAGTCACTTTTTTAAACTAATTATAGAATATTATGGCTGCCTGTCCCTTTGTACCTTACTGTTAGAACAAAGACAAACAGGGTGATCCAGGTGGAGAGCTATTGCTTTCCCATGCAAATTAACTTCCTGATGTAATATAATAAGAGTGTCTCCCATGCATGTGGAATCAGGTGATAACCTTTTGCAGGACTTAAAAAAAGTCAAAAAAGTTGCCGCTGTTGGTTTATTACATGAAGTCAAACCTTGGCCTCCCGATTTTGCAGAATGCAACCAAAGCTTGATGGAAGCTGTATGTTTCTAAACATCTGGAATGCCAAGGTTTGAATTATTTACCAAGGTACGAAACTGCACCACTTGTGGTGACTATGGTAGGGTTTTTGCAAACTGGTGCAGCCACTGCAAACTTTTAGGGCTATGAACAGAGAGCATTATCGCTCCTATTCCCTCCACTAGGCAATGCATTGAGCGGATAATGACTCTCAGTGCATAGTGAATGGTCATACCCATTCCGAGACATAAACACCACTATCTGCTGGTGTTAAAGTTTACGTCTTAAAGAGCCGTTATCAGCTCGGTACATAGCTTGTGGTGGTTGTGGGACACAACTTCTACGTTTCGTCGCAACCACCATTAGTTATGTCTTAAAGTCACGTTTAACCCTTGGTACATTGGTAATGGGACTTTAAGATGTAAGGCTGTTTGTGGCTTTAGGTACAATAGCCCCTTATTGTCTTAAAGTCAGACTAACCTTTATCCTATTAGTCAGCCTGCCTTTTATATAGTGTAAATGTGTGGTGATAGTATTAAAGCTTCTTTTTGTATTTTATGTATTTTAAGTTGAAAATTGTGATACTTGTATATCTTATTTTTCATCTTTTTGATGGCCTTGGCTATTTGGGGAAGATTCTAACTACTTCTTTTCAATCCTTTGCAGTACCGAATTGCAGATTCCAAAGCTTCTTGTAATTTATATTGTAAAATTGTTAATGAAATTATATTAAAAACTTAAAAAAAGGTAATTTAAATTAGGTTTTTTGTTTACTATGTTATTTTATATTAAATAATACAAAATTTCATTTTTTAAATTGAAAAAAATTTTAATTTTAAAAAATTTTTAAGTTATGTTTTTTCAATATTCTGGTTTTTTATGAAAATATCATCTAAAATTTAGGAAGATTAATATCTTCTTAATATTTGCCAAAAGAGTTTAGATTCAATTTAAACTTAACCTTCCTATGTAAAAGTGCATGGGAAGCCTTAGCCGTATAACAGACTGGTAGTATAGTGTAAGATAATCGATAAACATTGCCTCTTCTTTTGATAAATATTGTGTTCCATAATTCACCTCGAAACAACTTGATCTACCTCCATCTTTTAAAAGTGGGCATCCATAGTAATAACCAAAACTGTTCTATAAATTCATTGTCTGGCATGTTTTCCAAAGTTAAATTAGAGAGAAAGTCCTTGAAACCATCAATTTCCCCTTTCTGGCTTGAAATCATTAAAGAACCATTGAACGCCTGAAATGTGTCATTAATGATATTCTGAACTATATCCAAAGTTACTGGAAATATCCAAACTTTTCAGGTACTGATGTTTGCTAGGGCTACTAAATTTATGCGGACAGGAAAAGAACAATTACAATTAGCCGTGGATCTTTTAATCCCAGCAATTACATTTTAATGGAAAAAAATGTTTTGTTTATGTAAGATGATGAGAAAGTCCAGACAGATTCCATTCTCCTTCATTTCTTTCTGTTATTCCTCACTGGCCTGGTAATTGGGTGTCATCATTGGATTGTACAATCCCCACCCAGGACCAGCCAAAATAGAGGAGTAATTGTGTGATGGCTTTTAAATCTCTTCCAACTGTCCAGTAATGTTTGGAAACAAGGTACGACTTTTAAATATAGGATCCACTGCACCGTAACTTATCTAAAACATGTTTATGAAAAATATTTCATATAAAACATTTGTCAGTATGTCAATGACCACAACATCTATTCAAAATTAAAATAATATGCAATGTATATCGTTCCAGTGAACCAGCAAGGATTTACTTTTTTCAAACTAAAGTCTCCAGACAACATTGCCCCAACAGAAAGAGCACATTCAAATATAACAAATGCTGTGTTTCACCTCTCCTTTAATGTAGCTGCTGGGTAAATTGTGAAATAATCTGTAGGTACTAGGGGTCAGCTCCTATAATCCACCTTAGCTGGGTACACCAGTGAGTGTACGCAGTACACTTCACAGGAATCTGCCGCCTTGGTTCTGGAAGCAGAAAGTGAATATGTTACAACTCATAGATCATCCCTCCTTCTGACACAGAACACAAATTTCAGTGCAATTTTTGTGTAAACATTAACAAATGCTCTGTCCCTACTGATAAATTACTTTATTACTTTTTTTGTATGAAAAGCAATCTTGCAGTTTTTTCTTAGCTAACATGGATCAGAGAAACAAAATAGTAACGTTTTTAGTAAAAATAAAAGTAAGTTCATGGTATTGAACCTGCAACCTTGTGTACCGTGTCTTGCTAAAAATAAACTTTGTACCACCTTCCCACAGAGAACTTCTCAGTGGAATGTAAATACATGTTGAATCTTTATCTTTTGCTAGAGCATAATGGAAAAAAAAAAGAAAAAGAAGTAAGTCTGGGGATTTGAACATGTGACCCAATGGTGTTTCAAAGCCTGGTCCAGTACTTTAGCATGAGCCACTCTACTATATAATTTGTACATGTAGAAACTTTATATTTTTCTAGAAACATGATGGAAACAAACAAACAAAAGCAATAAACTCATCATCTGATTTATTTCTAAGAAAACTGTTTTGTTCTGGCTATTTCATCCTAAAAATAAACTTTCGAAAAACAACTAACTAGAAACTAAAAGTAAGGCATAAAATAATAACACATTGCTATTCCTAACATATTAGGATAAGGTAAGAGACTAGTTAGTTAATAGCATTAGAATTTCAATATCCATGTTTAGGAATGGGTTTTGGGTTCAAACCAAATTGGAAAGTTCTGCCGGTGTCATCATATTTTTGAGACAAGCAATTTAAATTTCAATTTCGAATTTCAAAACTTTTCAAAATCCAATAATTCAATTTCGTAATGAAACTGTAATGCTATGGAGTCCCCAAAGCCAAAGTCAGTATATGGATAATTGTTCAGCAGAGAAAGCAAGGTACATGAGGGTTAGAAAGGAATCAAAGTTGGGGCATGGTCCCCTGGGTCAGGGCAGAGATTAAGGGAATAAAACACACCACGAGTAAGGTAAACCAAAAGATTTAATGGGCAAAGGACAAAGGGACAAAGAACCAATCGCAGGGACCAGGAAAGGAAAAGCAGGTACCAGATGGTGCAAAGGATATTTAATGGTCAAACAACCACGATCAAAAAGATCATAAGATCGAATCTGGAACTTACCTTTCCGGAAACATACAATAGTTCCCAACACAATGAGCGCTCACGAAACCGAAACAAATGCGCGTGTGCACATACAGAAAAACTAAACACCTATCTCCTCACTAGGAGACAAGCTGAGTGGCACAGGAGAGGGAGGAGAGGTTAAGGGACACCTGGCCCAGACAGAAACTGCCCCCTTTTGTTCATCTCTATGATGAATTACTTAACAACATTGATTTAAAACACCTTAGTGCTACCTTAGTCATAAATATTTTGTTTGTTTTATTAAATTAATCACTTTCTGTGAGTCTGCCAAAAATAAATTTCTCCAAAGTTTTGATGCATAGTCTCTTGATGCGGTTTATGACCACAATTATGATTGGGCATGTTGAAAATTAGTGCCAACCATCAGGTGTATCAATTTGCATACATTTTAGATTTTTTTTTTTAAAAATCTCCATTTGTACAAACCAGCTTACCATAGTTACATGTATGGCTAGATTTACTTATGGCCTATTTATAAAATTAAACATTTATAAATATCTATTGTGAATAGATCCACAAGACATTTTATTAAGGATTCATCCTTCCAAGTTGCTGAATAGATGTCAGAGGGGTGACTCCCAGTTCCTCACCTGAGGAAGGGGGCCTGTCCCACTGAAATGTTGTACATTGATGGTGTAGTTACAATAAAACACAAATATTACTTCTGTGACCCTCGTTACTTTCTTCACTGTCAACCTTACTTTTCAATAGAGCAGAACAGGCTGCTTGGCTGCCAGTCTGTCTCCCCTTCTACCTATACTTCCCACATTTTGTTGCGTGACACTGCTTATTTCACTAACATTTCTTTTGAATCTTAATTTGAATATAAAACTTTTTTCTATCGAGCCCATACATTTTTTTGAATTATTTTGTTGCTTATGTACCAACTTATTGCAATTAATAAACAGGGTTCTTTATTATTTACAATAACATACAATATCTTCAGTTTCTATGTAAATACCTGAGGATATCCATACAGCTGAGTTATCTGTGCTATTGTGTATGTTATAGATGACAATAAGTGATTGGAATGATGGTCTGTAAAAATGAACAATTGGATTAATTTATTTGGATAATCTATTATTTTTCTTGAAGACACTTGTCTTTGAAAACAACACAATACAAGTAGTAGTGCTAGCATCATGTTCATATATTTGTTCACTACTTTAAAACCCAAAGTTAGGTGAAGCAGAGAAAAGATCCCCCAGTACACCTGGAATGGTTACTCACTTTTGGTTCTGGCTCACTGTCCATGCACCTAAATAACATAATGGAATGTTTTACCTGAAGGAGAGAACAGGACATTAACAGGGCTATGAATTGAAAGCTGCAAAAAAGTCAAATTAACACAAAAAGTCACATTAACAAAAGTCACATTAACCCATGTACCAAATGCTAACATGACTTTAAGATATAACTAACGGTGGTTGCAACGGTACGCAAAAGTTGTGTCACGCAACCACTGCAAGCTATGTACCGAGACGATAACAGCTCTTTAAAACATAAACTTTAATGCAAGGTAAGTTTCGGAATAGGAAAACACCATTCACTATGCACTGAGAGCCGTTATCGGCTCAATGCATTGCCTAGGGGAGGGAATAGTAAGCGATAACGGTTCTCGGTGCATAGCCCTGTAAGTTACTGCAAGTGAACACACTTGATATGTCATATGAAATGTTTCAGGGGATGGTTCTCTTTATATAGGGGGTCATCCAAGAAACATATGGCATGAATAAAATGTCTTGGCCTCTCCTTTGAGTATACCTTCTTTTATGTGGCTTGAAATGCCAAGCAAGTTTCTCAGGGAAGCAAATGCTGTATTTCAGCAATCAGACACATTTCTATTAAAAAAAATGTTAAAGGTACATGTATTGTATATAGTTAAGTCTAAAGGTTCGTACACACGTGCGATCGCGGGTCCCGACGACGCACAATGTGTATGAACATTCGTTTCGGCCGATAATAATGTATGGGCACTTTATCACCCGAAATGGCCGTTCGGTCGGGGATCATTGCCCGACTGACCTGACAGATCTCCGAACGATCGGCCGTTTCGATAAAGTACCCATACACAGGCCGATTATCGCCCAAAATGAAATTCAATAAACATTGTGCGTCGCGGGTTGGGACCCCAACCGCTTTTAAAGGTACACTAATGCCAGCCACAAAGGGATCGGGAAGGAGGGAGGGAGAGGGGGGAAAGGGCTCTACTGAGCATGCCTCATACCTTGATGAGGCTAGCCAAGATACAGGCACAGGATAAGGCACTGACAGCTCCTACCCAGCAGTTTCCTGCACTTTGAAGAGGCAGAACAGGAGGACCACAAGAAGCAGGGATGTAAGGTAAGGATTTTATTTTTTTTACAGTGGGGTCAGTAGTTGGTAAAATTTTAGTTTGGGGGGTGGACATGCCCTTTAACTGACATCATTTCTTTTTACAATGAACACACCCGACACACCAACAGGGAGATTCAATAAAAGATCTTATCGCTTAAAATGGTGCTAATTTTGCCCCAACCAATCAGATCTTTCCTTGTCTGCAAGCAATGAATGTAAATCTATTATTAATGCAAACCTAAAAGCATAAATGTTGACTACATATTATAGGCCTTATTTATAAAGCATGCTACAGAAAATAAAGCTCTTCATTTTCAGATTGGGGCATTTTCGCATACCAACAGGGCACTGCACGAGAGCCGCTATCGGCAACTGGAGCAAACAGCTGGCAATGCTATATGCGATAGCACTTGGTGCTTGCGATGCTGCATCTCTTTTTCTGTTTTGGCACTATTATCACCAGCTATTAGCTGGCATTTAAAGTGTTGAAATAGAATGCTGCATATAACATCACCTGCGGTGGCTGCGCGGTTAACTTGCACGTTAGACACGCAGCCACCGCAATGAAGGAGTTTAAGTGACACTAACAGATATAACATCAGGACTAACAGGACCAGTGAGCCCGTTGGTGCATCGCCCTGCAGGTGTTAACACAGTGCGGTATCATTACTGCAGTTCTATAAATATGCCAATATACAGAATTAGGTATATAGGCCGATCAGTTTTTCCCTCACATCTTTAAATATAAATAAAGTTGAAGGAAAAATATAAATGGTGGATGAGTGGATATTGGAGATGGATAGATGGATAGTAACACACATGATAACAATGTATGAGACACATTATCCTACCTGTTTGAAGTATGGATTCCAGGACAATGATCCCTTATTTATAATGAGTTCTTGCATGGTAGCTGATGATGAAATAAATTTCCCAACGTTTCTTTCTAACGGTATTTTGTGATAAATGATCCAACTAATAATATCAAACTTTCAGAAGTATCTCTTTTGTCGGCAAAGAAAATGCTTTTTTCTGATTTTAATTTCACATCTTTTAGAAAATGATTCAGCTACAAAGTATTAGGATAAATACATGTTAACAACGCTATTTTAATAAAGGCATCAAAATATCAAGAATAAACTAACACTATACAGATGTTGACTAGAGATGGCCGGTTCACGGATGTCGCAGATTTTCCAGAATTTTGCTTTCCAATTTTTCCCGAATATTCTAGAAAATTAGAAGTTTCAAGGAATTTTCTAAATTTGGCAAAAATTAACAGTAACTTACTGTAAAGGGACCTTGGAAATGGTCAGGGGAACAGACAATCAGATTTCTGAAAGAATCTGATTGTAACCATTTCTCATTAGTTACAACCAGAATTTTCAGAAAGAATCTGATCGGTATACTAACCAATCACATTATTTTCCCTCAGAATTGGTTACAATTAGATTCTTCTCATAAAGCATACCAATCAGATTCTTTCTGAAAGACTCTGACTGTAACCAATTCTGATTGGATACAATCAGATTCTTTCAGAAATAATCAGATTTGCATGCTAACTAGAGATGGACCAGATTGCATATCCAAACCAGGTTCCGACGAATACGTGGAACTCACGGATTTTCCGAATTCCGCTTTCCAGATTTTGCGAACCTACATTTGAAAATTTAAAAGATTTTCATGTATCAAATTTACCAATGGCAGCTATTTTTACCCAGCAACCACTGGGTGTAAAAGGCAGCTAGACAGGCACCATATTGTCCGTGTGTTAAAGTGAGTTTAGTGGAGACCTGACAGTGTAGGAGTTGGGAGAGTGTTTTTTTGTGCTTTTTGAGCTTTCTGTGTGTGAATTTTAGTGGGGGTTAGCACTTTTTAACCCTCCTGTATTCACACAATTTGGGCCAAAGTCCTTCTGAGGAATAATCCCCCCCCCCATAAGTTTTTTGGACAAATTTAGTGTTTGGCCTTTTAGAGGTCTAGGGCCCTATTAAAACACACATGGTATTGCATTTATTCTTAAACAAACCAATTAAAGTCACTGGGGAAAATGTTTAAAAGTTCTGGTAAAATACAGTAAAATATTAATGGTAACTTAATGTAAATGGCTCTGGGACCTGGGAAATGGTACCAAATCACCAAATCATTTTTAAATACATGCAGGGCGATGAACCAAGAGGTGCACCACTCCTGTTCTGGAGTTTATGTCACGGTAACCAATGTTAAATCGGTTAGTGTGGCTTAAACTCCTTTATTGCGCGGCTTTGTGGCTAACACGAAGTTGCTGCCGCAGCCCGCGCAACTGAGGATGCATGAGAGCCACTATCGGCATAAATATCCCGGATCTTTGCACCGGGTTGCCATAGCCTCTCGGTGATAGCCTGTAACTTTTCATGATCGGGCTATTTTCGGGCTTCCACGTGAATTTTGAGGTTACTGGAATTGATTGCCACATCGAGGGTTATCGCCACATTTGAGGGTTATCGCTGAACGAGGGTTAGCAAAACTTATATAGTGTAAAACAGGAAATTACATCACACCAATTCATATAACACATTGCAGGGTTACTTAGCTTACATAGTCTACAATTTACGATTGGATAGCGTGACTTTACCCATAGGTCAGTGGTTCTCAAACTGTTTCGACCATGCGCATGGCAATGCAAATTTTCTCGAGACACAATTGTATTCTTAATGTTGGTTTAAAGTTGTAATTACCCATATATATGCATTTTATAGAGTATATTATATTTAAATCAGTAAGTTACACTACATTAACTGTGTTGTCATTTTATTAAATATCTATTTTTATAGTAAAAATAAAAAAATGTAGGTTATACTGGTGAAACAATTTCCACTAATTCTGTGGCACACCAATGTCTCTTTGAAGTCCACCATGCCCCGCCACCCTTTGAGAAACCCTACCTTAGTGTAGGTTGCTTGTATACAATTTACGATCAGTTAGCTTGACTTTAACCTCTAGGTTGCGCGGCTGTGCAAGCATCATAACAGACAAAAGCGCAGCTTCCACAAACCTATTTACAGCTGTGTGCACATACAGTAAGCTATTAACGCCAATCATTCGGGTGAGATTCACCCATATCCACAACCTCTGGTATATCTCTTCTGGGAGATTTGCCCAGAGCAATTGCAGCTCTGAGTAAAGTTCCCTGTAAGGGATTACTGTATTTAAGTTCTTAACCCATTGCTCTTAAGTTGCAGTAAACAATCTAATTGTAGTAGACAGGTAACCTTTAAATAAGCCCTAAATTGTTAACATTGTGCTAACTGTCTTATAGAACTTATATAAAATGGTAGACAATGTCCATTGCTACTTATACCGCAATTTTCTGATCGAACCGGTTTTACAAAACACCCTACCATAGTCACCACAAGTGGTGCAGTTTTGTACCTTGGTAAAATAATGTCAAACCTTGGCATTCCAGATGTTTAGAAACTACAGCTTCCATCAAGCTTTGGTTGCATTCTGCAAAATCTGGAGGGCCAAGGTTTGACTTCACTGTAATAAACCAACAGCGGCAACTTTAAGTCTTTAAGTTCTGCAAAAGGTTATCACCTGATTCCAATGCACTGGGAGACACTCTTGTTATATTACATCAGGAAGTTCATTTGCATGGGAAAGCAATAGCATCTCCACGTGCATCACCCTGTTTGTTCTTGCTTCTAACAGTAAGGTACAAGCCTTAGACTCCCTTAGTGTGTGAGGGAGACAGGAAGTCTCTCCTCCTCTCTGCTGTGTGAAGTCCTGACCAAGAAGGTAAGGGGGGTCTGAGTAACCCACGGCACCTGTGAGTGGGTGGGGCTTAGACACCCACGAGTGGGCTGGGCTTAGACACCCATGAGTGGGTGGGGCTTAGACACCCATGAGTGGGTGGGGCCACATGGGACTGTAAGATAATGGGCCATGGGGGGCCTACAACTGGAGGGACCAGGGGGTCCATGAGTGGGAGGGACCAGGGGGGCTGCAAAGGGGAGGGGGAGACACAGGACAGATTGACTGACAGTTTCAGAGCAGGAAGCAGGAAGTGCAGGGGACCTGGCGATGCTGCTGCCATATCACACACAAAAATGTAAATATCTTCAAAACTATGCAAAATAAACAATGGAAATAAATTGCAAAAATTCCCAGGGGAGCAATTCCTATAAATTTACCTCAATTTACCTAAAGTCATTTTTGGACCACAGTTCCCCTTTAATACCAATAGTGTAAAGGCCATAGTGTAAAATATGTCTGTATTATTTTATGATAAAATATTGACATGTTCGACCAGAACATTGCGGTATAAGTAGCAATGGACATTGTCTACCGATTTTATATAAGTTCCGTATAAGACAGTAAGCCACAATGTTAACAATTTATGGGCTTATTTACTACAATTGGTCTACTACAATTAGATTGTTTACTGCAACTTAAGAGCAATGGGTTAAGAACTTAAATACAGTAATCCCCTTAAAGGGAACATTACTCAGAGCTGCAATTGCTCTGGGCAAATCTCCCAGAAGAGATATACCAGAGGTTGTTCGGATATGGGTGAATCTCACCCGAATGTAATTGGCGTTAAATACTTACTGTATGTGCACACAGCTGTAAATAGGTTTGTGAAAGCTGCACTTTTGTCTGTTATGATGCTTGCACAGCCGCTGCAACCTAGAGGTTAAAGTCAAGCTAACTGATTGTAAATTGTATACAAGCAACCTACACTAAGGTAGGGTTTCTCAAAGGGTGTGCCGGGGCACACTGGTGGGACTTCAAAGAGACATTGGTGTGCCACAGAATTAGTGGAAATTGTTTCACCAGTATAACCTACATTTTTAAATTTTTTACTATAAACATATATTGTAATTAAATGACAACACAGTTAATGTAGTGTAACTTTACTGATTTAAATATAATATACTCTATAAAATGCATATAATATGTGTAATTACAACTTTAAATCCAACATTAAGAATAAAATTGTGTCTCGAGAAAAAATTGCATTGCCAAGTGCGCCATGGTCTGAAACAGTTTGAGAACCACTGACCTATGGGGTAAAGTCACGCTATCCAATCGTAAATTGTAGACTATGTAAGCTAAGTAACCCTGCAATGTGTATATATGAATTGGTGTGATGTAATTTCCTGTTTTACTCTATATAAAGTTTTCTAACCCTCGATTCAGCGATAACCCTCAAATGTGGCGATAACCCTCGAATGTGGCAATCAATTCCAGTAACCCTCAAAAATTCAACGTGGAAGCCCGAAAATAGCCCGATCATGAATAAAGTTACAGGGCCATCACCGAGAGCTGCTATCGGCAACCCGGTGCAAAGACACTGGCGATATTTTATGCCGATAGTGGCTCTCGTGCATCACTAAGTGGTGGTATCTATTTCGGCACTGGTATTTGTTGGTGTTTAACGCCGCTTTCTGCATGTAACATTGATTGCGGCAGCTGCGCAGCTAACTTCTGTGTTAGCCACAAAGCCGCCGCAATGAAGGAGTTTAAGTCACACTAACCGATTTAACATTGGTTACCGTGACATAAACTCCAGAACTCCGCGATTTTTCCCGTCCGCGGAACGGCGGAGTTATTCCGGACTTTCCAGACTTCCGAACTTCCAACTGCGGATTTTTTTTTTTACGAAAATTTTGAAATACGAGTACTCCGTAATTCTAGGATCTACTGCTTCTCGGGTCCGGAAAAACCGAAGATCCTCGTAATTACGATTCGCTATTCCGAGTTCACGTAATTACGATATTCTCGTAATTACGAGAATACGTAAAACGAGTAATTCGTGTAAATTTTTCAAGACGGAGCAAGCCCATGATCCAATACAAGGCAGCTATCATAGTTACGGAAAGCCTCGTTTTTTTACGGAATCCCGTTTTTACGGGAATCCTCGTATTTTCGAAAATACCGTTTTTTTAAAAGTCACGCTACGCCTGTACTTTTTTTAGGTATTGTTGGCATTTATACGTGTGCTTCTAAGGCCATTTACCCAGTCCCTGAGTGGTTATTGTACGTTACCAAGGCTGTTTAGACCACTTTTAATGCGGATTTTGCCGACCTTTTTCATTTTAATACGTTTTAACAGGTCCGCTCGCGAATTTTCGAATTTTTCGATTTTTTCGAAAATCCGCGGATCCTCGCGCGGATCGGATTTTTTCGAAGTTCGGAACATCTCTAAAGTACCACTAGATAGAAGAAGAAAGTTTGAAACGTATTAGGCTGTTGGCTCCTGTTGGTATGAAGTAGTATCTGTTTGTTCTTTCTGGAAGCACTTTATTTTATTCTGTACAATATATGCTAAGTTTTTAATTGAAGCATTGATCAGCTCCATCTGTAGGTCCTAGAAGGAGGCAGACTCTCCATTCCCTTTGTTCAATACACTGATCTGTTCCTGTGGGGTAATACCAGCTTTCCCCTGAGAGTACAGCCACTCCACATAGACCTGGTGTGTGAGGGCGAGTGTCCCGTCAACGGCCACGCTATTATTGCAGTGTTTGTGCATTATAAAATATATGGTCTCTCTAATCTGCTGAAATGCTTGGAGGATAACTGGCATCTGACAATATTTAGTTATTAATCAGGTACTGTAATTCATTAGAACATTTCAGTGGTGTTTGGGGAACCAAGCATTATCTCAATATCTTATTAACATAATATAGCAAAGATGACATGGAATTTTTTTTAAGTATTAAGGTTGTGCTTTAACAAAACTTCATACAATTTTCAGATTTGACTGATATTCAAGAGGCATGTCCACCCAAAATAATGATACTTACATATAGTGTGCAGCACCCCCCAAACCCCGTTATTACATTTTACTTACTTCCCCAAATATGCACCTGAAAAGACTTACAGTACTTACAAGACCCCGTCTCTTGCCACTCTGCTGCACTTCCTCTTTCTGGCTTCCTGGTAGCGTCTGTCAGTCTAAGGAATGCCCGTGACATCATGGCTAATAGCTGACAGCGTGTGACCAGGATTCATCGCTGCATGTCGTGAGGAGGCATGCAATAGCAGCTTTAGATAACCAAAAGAGCACTGAACAAGATAGTCGCTTATTTGTGAGTATAGAGATGAATAGTCTGAGTATGTCGGTGCATCTTGGGAGGTAAGTAGTATGTTCATTTTAGGTAAACATAAGCTTTATTTACATGGGAGGGGGTAGGGAGAGTGGAATAAAAATTCTATATTATTGATACACAAACCGGATGAATTGGTGATCTCGCCCTCAGAACATGGAACACAATCAAGCAGCAGATCAGTTTCCCGGGCTGGGAGATTTACGAAATCCAGATGGGCAAGTCTCTCGCACACTGACCTTGGAGTCTGTTAAAAAATGAGAATATAGAAGTAAGGAGACCATGTACTGAAGCTTGTACTACAAGTATTTCACTGCATAATTTGTGTAAGCGTTGAAGGACACTAAACCCAAATATGTATATCTCTTTAATATGAAAGCATCACCAGGAAAACTTTTTAAAAAATTCAGGAGGTGTGAAATGTCATTTTGGCCACACCACTTAACACCAATAATGTGATAAAGGGAACTGTGGTCCAAAAATGACTTTAGTAAATTGACAGGAATTGTTCTCCTGAGAATTTTTGCAATTTATTGTCATTGTTTATTTTGCATTGCATCAGTTTTGAAGATATTTAAATTTTTGTGTGTAATATGGCGCAGCATCACCAGGTCCCCTGCACTTCTTGCTTCCTGCTCTGAAATCATGTCAGTGGATGACAGTCAATCTGCCCTGTGTCTACTCCTACCCTTGCAGCCCCCCTCCTCTTGCAAGCCCCCCTGGTCCCTCCCACTCATGGACCCCATGGCCCCTCCATTTGCAGGCCCCCTTTGGCCCCATGTGACCCCACCCACTAGCAGGGGCCTTGGCCCTGCCCACTCGTGGGTCCTATTGCTCCACCCACTCACGGTTGCTGTGGGACACTTAGACCCCCCCCCCCACAGAAACTGTGTAGAACTCTGCTAGAAAAGGCTGTTTTCACATAGTGGCTAAAGATTCCTTACCTTAACTGTGATGATCTTCACTTCCACACAGCAGGGAGGAGAGGGACTTCCTGTCTCCTGTCCTGTCACTAAAGTCTGAGGCTGTACTCGCCAGTGGTGAGGTGGAGGAGCAGCCTTAGGAATGTCACATGTCAGCCTCCCACCCATTAACTTTCTAGTCAGTAATTTCTTTATATATTGGGCTGTGGAGCACTAGTACAGGTGTTAATGGCTCGTTTTAATGTAGAAAACTGTTTTTTCATTTAAACTCCACTTGTTTGGAGACCACAGTTGCCCTTTAAGTAGAGATGCACTAAACCCCTCGTTGTGAAATCCAAAAATCCGTCCGAATCCGGATTTCGGGACTTTGGAAGACATTTTCGATAATTTTTAAATGTACGGGCTATTTTCGTTAATTTTCTAAAGTGCCTTGGACATTCAAAATTATCGAAATACGATCGGGGACCATTTTCGAGTTTCCAAACTTATTTTCGAGAATCGAACGTCCGAGGCTATTTTTTTCGATAAATTCCGAAAACAGCCTCGATCATTCGAAAATCTTCAAAAATACATCAGAAACTGAAAATGGTCTCCAATCATAATTTCGATAATTTTCAAACATTCAGGTCTATTTTCGAAAGTAGCCCCGTATATTCGAAAATTATCAAAATTCGTTCCGGTTTCGGTTTGTTTTTAAATCAAATTTTGGAGGCTTTACTTTTTTTCTTATTTTGCTATTTATTTCCGAGAAGCTTTATTGTTATGTATTTAACTTTGAGCTTAAGTTGCGAAAACCCTGTAATATCGATATTATTTTTATTTTTTAATTATGATCACGGTTGTAAAATTTCAGTTGTGGTCATACATTTACAAACGTGGTCATAATTGTATGATGGCCTACATAAACCATTGCAGTTGTCTACTAGCACATGGTATTGTACATGAAGTTTTTTTAATGCCAGCTAACGGCTAAATTGCTGGTGGTACATAGAGAAAGAGAAGAATAGAGAAACTGTCGAGTTTCATTCTAATGAGGCTCTGTGGAAACTATTATTATTTTTTATACTACTATAAAGTTCTGAAAATCCAATCGAATTTGATTTTTTTAAATCTTTTTTTTTTAGATTTTGAAAATAAAAAAAATTGTTGTATACGTCGTTTTTCAAAACCAGAAGTTCCAAATCGAAACCAGATTTCTCTCCACTAGTGGTCCTGAAAATTATTAAACTTTTGCACTGCATTATTCACTGGCCAATAGCGATTCTCATCTTCCGTGGGCCATATTTATAAAGATGCAGCATCTCCATTTTGCGATATCGCGCCTTTAATTGCAATTTTACGACCATGATCATAAAATTACGCTCATGGTTGTAAAATTTGGTCATACATTTACAAACACATTCATAATTGTATGATCGCCTATACAATACCATTGCTGTTTTTTACTACCGCATAGTATTGCACAGTTGTAAAACATGGCCGCAGTCTACTATTACAACAACCTGTGGTATCAAAAATTTCTGTGTAATAAAATTGTCCCTGTGACACAAACATCACACAACACAATTTCAAAATCAAAATATTAAAATTACAAATTGAAAACACAATAAAAATATATTAAGTTATATAGTCTAAATGACTATACATACACCCCACCCAACACAGGCACAGACCTACAGACACCCCAACATCCACTCTGCTGTTTCCATGGCAACCACCCATTATTCATCGAAAAAGTAGTTTTTACAGTCATAATGCAAAAACATACCTCTCAAACACACTCCCACACCTACTAGTGGAGGGTCCACTTCTAGAAAAATATTTTGTCCCTTGCATATTTTCCTTGTCTGCAAGCAATGAATTGTAAAATCTATTATTAATGCAAACCTAAAAGCATAAATGTTGACTACATATTATAGGCCTTATTTATAAAGCATGCTACAGAAAATAAAGCTCTTCATTTTCAGATTGGGGCATTTTCGCATACCAACAGGGCACTGCACGGAGCCCTATCGGCAATCTGGAGCAAACAGCTGGCAATGCTATATGCTGATAGCAGCTCTTGGTGCATTGCGATCTGCCTTTTTTCTGTTTTGGCACTATTATCACCAGCTATTAGCTGGCGTTTAAAGTGTTGAAATAGAATGTTGCTTTTGGCATATAACATCACTTGTGGTGGCTGCGGTTAACTTGCACGTTAGACACGCAGCCACCGCAATGAAGGAGTTTAAGTGACACTAACAGATATAACATCAGGACTAACAGGACCAGTGAGCCCGTTGGTGCATCGCCCTGCAGGTGTTAACACATAGTGTGGTATCATTACTGCAGTTCTATAAATATGCCAATATACAGTATTAGGTATATAGGCCGATCAGTTTTTCCCTCACATCTTTAAATATAAATAAAGTTGAAGGAAAAATATAAATGGTGGATGAGTGGATATTGGAGATGGATAGATGGATAGTAACACACATGATAACAATGTATGAGACACATTATCCTACCTGTTGTGGATTCCAGGACAATGATCCCTCATTAATAATGAGTTCTTGTGTGGTAGCTGATGATGAAATTAATTTCCCAATGTTATTCTTTCTAACGGTATTGTTTGGATAAATGATCCAACTAATATTCAAACTTTCAGAAACTTTGTACGTCTTTTTCGTCGTCTTTTTCTGATTTTAATTTCACATCTTTTAGAAAATGATTCAGCTACAAAGTATTAGGATAAATACATGTTAACAACGCTATTTTAAAAAGGCATCAAAATATCAAGAATAAACTAACACTATACAGATGTTGACTAGGATGGCGGTTCACGGATGTCGCAGATTTTCCAGAATTTTGCTTTCCAAATTTTTCCCCGAATATTCTAGAAAATTAGAAGTTTCAAGGAATTTTCTAAATTTGGCAAAAATGATACAGTAACTTACTGTAAATGGACCTTGGAAATGGTCAGGGGAACAGACAATCGATTTCTGAAGAATCTGATTGTAA
Organism: Hymenochirus boettgeri; assembly: GCA_019447015.1. Classification (NCBI taxonomy): domain Eukaryota; kingdom Metazoa; phylum Chordata; class Amphibia; order Anura; family Pipidae; genus Hymenochirus; species Hymenochirus boettgeri. Next base: position 40,162 of record JAACNH010002376.1, read on the forward strand.
CCATTTTCCATTAGTTACAACCAGAATTTTCAGAAAGAATCTGATCGGTATACAACCAATCACATTATTTTCCCATCAGAATTGTTACAATTGGTTACAATTAGATTCTTCCATAAAGCATACCAATCAGATTCTTTCTGAAAGACTCTGACTGTAACCAATTCTGATTGGATACAATCAGATTCTTTCAGAAATAATCAGATTTGCATGCTAACTAGAGATGGACCAGATTGCATATCCAACCAGGTTCACCCGTCACGAATACGAACCTACATTTGAAAATTTAAAAAGATTTTCATGTATCAAATTTACCAATGGCAGCTATTTTTACCCGAGCCAACCCACTGGGTGTAAAAGGCAGCTAGACAGGCACCATATTGTCCGTGTGTTAAAGTGAGTTTAGTGGAGACCTGACAGTGTAGGATTTGGAGAGAGTGTTTTTTTCTGCTTTTTGAGCTTTCTGTGTGTGAATTTTAGTGTGGTGGATTAGCACTTGTTAACCGCTCCTGTATTCACACAATTTGGGACCCAAAAGTCCTTCTGAGGAATAACCCCCCCGCCCCCCCCTATAAGTTTTTTGGACAAATTTAGTGTTTGGCCTTTTAGAGGTCTAGGGCCCTACTTAAAAACACATGGTATTGCAATTTATTCTTTAAAAAAAACCAATTAAAGTCACTGGGGAAAAATGTTTAAAAGTTCTGGTAAATACAGTAAAATATTAATGGTAACTTAATGTAAATGGCTCTGGGACCTGGGAAATGGTACCAAATCACCAATCATTTTAAATACATGCAGGGCGATGAACCAAGAGGTGCACCACTCCTGTTGCT